>JAZHEH010000720.1:710000-763897 GCA_036589455.1 Ateles fusciceps
CTCCATCCTGGGATGATTTCACTAAGCAATTGTTATACTGGATTTTTCTGAGTTGGAAGCCCCAGGAGCGAAGCAAAAGACCCTTGGCCACAACCACTACTAAGGTCCCTTCCTCTGCTGCCTCCAAGTTGAGGAAGGAACATAAACACTGACATCATCCTAGAACTGCAGTAGGCAATATAGGAGTGCCAAGCTGTGATCTACTGTCAGAATTCAGGGGGGGAGAGAACCCACACTTTCAGAACATTCGGGGAACATGACTGCAATTGTGACAAAACATAAGGGAGCCACGCAACTGAGCAGAGTCTACCAACTAACCAATAAGCCTAAGTGCCGCCTCCTGGATCACATCCCAAAGCATCAAACACTAAAATACCTCGCTAACATACCCCACCTTCGAAACTAAAGGCTAGAATCAGCTTCAAATAAAGACAATGGGCAAAGTCTTGGCCCTGGGAAAATACCCTGAAAAGAAGTTGATTGACTGTACTAAGTCTGCACTGCAGTTAAAGGAGCACCAACATGCAGAGATGAGACAGAACCAAGTCAAGAACTCAGGTAAATACAATGATTAGAGTATTGTATGTCCTCTGTGAAAGGAAATTAAATTTTGGGACCACAGACTCATTTAGCCACAGGGAAAAGAAAAGCTGGGAACTGGGTCACACAAACCTGCCTCTGCCTTTTGATTCCTAAATAAGATGGCTACAAGATGAAAAGCTACAAGTATCCCTCCTATTTTGCCCTCAATGGAATTCTTAGTGAGCTTCAAGATCTTTTATTGTGTTTCTTCTAACATTTCACCATGCCAATATAAATTGATAGCTTTTCTTTACAGGTGGTAACTTTTGGCCCACCAGTCACAAATGGATATCTGATTGTTCCCCCTGCCCCATTTTGCCTATGTTATCTTATGTAAATCCAGGATTCTCTGCATTTTTTCTAGCCCATTTGTCTATGTCACCTTACGTAAAAACAACAACAACCACAACAACAACAAAACGCATATTCACTGAGTCAAAGGCATGAATGACTATTTTTCCTTACCTTCTTTTACATGAAAATTGTGTACTTTTCAATATTCTGCCCTTTCCCTTTAAATTTGGAGTCATCAAATCATCTTTGGAGAAAGGCATAGTCCTGTCTCTTGGGTGCACATCCTTAACTTTGGCAAATAAGCCTCCTAAAATGCTTGAGACTCATCTTGTCATTTTTCTTTATTGATATCTGGTAACCACAAAGAGATCCTGAGTGATGGTGACCCAGCCTGCAGTGGCTCTCCTCTCAGTGCTTGGCACTGGCCTGGGCACTTTATAGCCCAAACTGATAGGATGATTTGTTGAAGCCCAGGACCTGTTTCCTCCAGGGATCTCTGAACTCCCAACATTTTTTTTTGAGGGGCCATTATCTTTTTTTTTATTGCATTTTCGGTTTTGGGGTACATGTGAAGAACATGCATGATTGTTGCATAGGTACACACATGGCAGTGTGATTTGCTGCCTTCCTCCCCATCACCTATATCTGGCATTTGCTGTTAAAAAGCCTCTTTCTGAGGGAGTTTCTATTTGCTTCCATCAAGGAAGGTGAGCCCGTCTGCAGCTACATTAGCGAAGAACCATCTTAAGCTTGAGCCACCATCACTAGGTAAGAAATTGGTTTGGAATTCTGTCTTGCAAATTCTTTTAAATTACTAAAATTAGCATTAACAACCAGCTGGTGTTAATTCCTGCTTACACTTAGAGCACTAAAAAATCATATAATTTGTGTGATCATTGTTAGTTTTTGCTGTTTGTTTCCATCTCATTGGGGTGTGTGTGTGTGTGTGTGTTTTGGTTCTTTCCCCTATTGGATTTGACTAACTCTGAACTTTCTAGCTCATGATTGTGGAATCTTTCATTCTAAATAAATAAGAGGACCTTGCTCCCCTCAGCCTTTCTGGGCATTTTCAGGTGACAGGATCACATGAGGGTGTCTGGGAGGAACTGTCCCTAAGATGTGCAGCAGCTCTAAATAGGTTTTCTTCTCAGAAGAACATACTTAGATTCTAATCTAAGTTAGCAGGTGCCTATAAGGCCCTCCTGCACCTTGAGCCCCTGACACATAGTGCCAGGCAGTGACACGGGTGGACCGAACCAGTTCAGGAAGTAATGGCCCTGAAAAGCTAGGTCTGCAAACAGCACATTTTGGATCCAACCCACATCCTAATTTGGTCAAATCCAAAAGGAAACTCAAAATTATGGGAAATGAGGCAAATTAGCTAAAACCCCAGCAGCTGTGGAATATAAAGTTCCCCCTTTAAAAACTGTCCTGGTATATGCAAAATACTTATGGCACATCATCCTGCAAATATTTAATCAGGTGGACCACTGTAACTAAAGCAGATTCTAAGTTACAATGTCCTAAATGAGAATTTTTTGAGATGTCCAAATTAGTGTATTTGCAAATGAGAATGGAAAATGCAGGCACAAAAACTGCTTTTGGTGGTATCTGAAGAGTAGCAAAAGTGGGGAAGACTGCCTCATCTCTCTACAGGATGCCAACAAACAACTTATAAATGCTAACCAAGAACTTTCTTTTATCTATCTAAAGAAATCCTGGGAATCCCTTACTTCAGCCTTGGTACCTCCCCCCCACCTCCACCTACAATCGCACTCTACTCTGACCTCTCTGAACTTCCCAGACAAGATCTATCCCCTCTTTCTTCTGCGTGGCTACCACTCACTAAACAGAAGGCAGTCAGGAGTCTAACTTCAAAGATGCTACCCCCTGATGATTTTCTGACAGCCCCAGTGGCAGTCTCTAATCTGAAAGATGTGGAAAAGGAGGACACAGCACGGACATCTTTCATGATCACCCCATTTCAGGAACACCATAGGTAGGGGAATCCCAGTGATTGTCTACCAACTCTGGTCAAACGATGAGTTGCAAGGCATAGTTAAAAAAATTTTCTGATCCCCATAAAGATCCGATTAGGATTGCCTAAGAATTTGAGCTCATCATCAGAACCTATGACCAATGTCATTCAGATCTTTATGAGCTAGTTCACATGTTGGTCTCTGAAGCTAAAGTCAAGGAATGGTGGGGGAAAAGCACAGTGGTCAGACCCTATAGCAGATTTGACTCCTGAAGGACCAATAGAGTCACAACAGCCAGCCCCCCAAAATCCAGAAAACAGGCACAGAAATGCATGAAAATGAGCAATTTCTTTGTTCAATATCCTTTCTTCAGTGTTGCAAATGGTTGTGGATTGGAATTAAGTCCAACAATGCTGCCAGAACACAAATGAATCAGTTTTAGATTATTTCACATGGTTTGATAAAAATTTAAGACAGTATTGTGGGATGTTAGCCGATTGCTTTGAAAAAAATAAAAATGGGGAGTCCGGTATCAAAATGGAGGTAAAACCGGCACCCGGGTCGCCCCCAGCCTGGACTCGGGCCGTCGCTGTGGCCGTCGCCGTGCCGCTGGGGGGAGGAGGGCCATGATCCAAAGGAACCAGAGCAGTTGAGAAAACTGTTTATTGGTGGTCTGAGCTTTTGAAACTACAGATGATAGTTTAAGAGAACATTTTGAGAAATGGGGCACACTTACAGATTGTGTGGTAATGAGAGATCCCCAAACCAGACGTTCCAGGGGCTTTGGTTTTGTGACTTATTCTTGTGTTGAAGAGGTGGATGCAGCAATGTGTGCTCGACCACACAAGGTTGATGGGCGTGTAGTGGAACCAAGAGAGCTGTTTCTAGAGAGGATTCTGTAAAGCCTGGCGTCCATCTAACAGTGAAGAAAATTTTTGTTGGTGGTATTAAAGAAGATACGGAAGAGTATAATTTGAGAGACGACTTTGAAAAGTATGGCAAGATTGAAACCATAGAAGTTATGGAAGACAGGCAGAGTGGAAAAAGAGAGGATTTGCTTTTGTAACTTTCGATGATCATGATACAGTTGATAAAATTGTTGTTCAGAAATACCACACTATTAATGGGCATAATTGTGAAGTGAAAAAGGCCCTTTCTAAACAAGAGATGCAGTCTGCTGGATCACAGAGAGGTCGTGGAGGTGGATCTGGCAATTTTATGGGTCGCGGAGGAAACTTTGGAGGCGGTGGGAGGTAATTCTGGCCGTGGTGGAAACTTTGATGGAAGAGGAGGTTATGGTGGTGGAGGTGGTGGCAGCAGAGGTAGTTATGGAGGAGGTGATGGTGGATATAATGGATTTGGTGATGGTGGCAACTATGGTGGTGGTCCTGGTTGTAGTAGTAGAGGGGACTATGGTGGTGGTGGACCAGGATATGGAAACCAAGGTGGTGGATATGGTGCCGGTGGTGGAGGATATAATGGTTACAATGAAGGAGGAAATTTTGGCAGTGGTAACTATGGTGGTGGTGGGGAACTACACTGATTTTGGAAATTATACTGGACAATAGCAATCAATTTATGGACCCATGAAAGGGGGCAGTTTTTGTGGAAGAAGCTCGGGCAGTCCCTATGGTGGTGGTTATGGATCTGGTGGTGGAAGTGGTGGATATGGTAGCAGAAGGTTCTAAAAGCAGCAGAAAAGGGCTACAGTTCTTGGCAGGAGAGAGAGCGAGGAGTTGTCAGGAAAGCTGCAGGTTACTTTGAGACAGTCGCCCAAATGCATTAGAGGAACTGTAAAAATCTGCCACAGAAGGAGCGATGATCCACAGTCAGAAAAGTTACTGGAGCTTAAACAGGAAACCCTCTTGTTCAGGACTGTCATAGCCACAGTTTGCAAAAGGGCAGCTATTGATTAATGCAATGTAGTGTCAGTTAGATGTACATTCCTGAGGTCTTTTATCTGTTGTAGCTTTGTCTTTTTCTTTTTTCTTTTCATTACATCAGGTATATTGCCCTGTGAATTGTGGTAGTGGCACCAGGAATAAAAATTAAGGAATTTTTAACTTTTCAAAAAAAAATAAAAAATAAAAAATAAAAATGTACATAATTAAATGCAAATTTTTAAATGGACTAGATAATGATTTATCCTCCATTGTATAATGCCACATGACAAATTGGGCCACAGCCAGAATTAATAAACTAGTTTACATAGCTTACCAATTATCCCACGCTATGATTAAAAAAGATAAAATGGAAGATTGCCCGAGTTATGCATTTACAGCTAAAGCAACTAACTTCTCAAACCTCTCAGCCTCAGAAAGATTTTATGTTCCCTTTGGTTTGACGTCTCTTCCCTCCAGTCTGTTACTACTTTAAAAGACCAGGACACCGTAATAGGAACTGCCTTAGGCTCAACAAAAGAAATGGCAGGAGAATGCAACTCAGGAAGACTAGGGATTCTTCTAGGAAGTACAGGGTTTCATCTTGCCAAATACTGTATTCTGACCAACAGACTGGGAAAAATTAATATAATAATAAACCAGAAGCTTACAACTGCCTTAACTGATACAGATACAACAATATCTCTGATAAATCCCACCTAATTTATAAACCCCAATCCTCAGTGTAATGAAAGAATTAACATGGTGGGTGTGTCTAATAAAACCATCTTATGTTTTAAGTCCAAACCTGTACCTTACCGTTTTGTCAGGTTAAGCTCCTCCACCACAGGCTCTAAATGTGACACACTCAGTCAGTCCCATATGTTTCTAATATGCTCTGGAGACCCTGTCAAACTTGGGCCGTGATCTCCTCAACATCCATAATGTCCACATCTCTTTCATCAAAAGGTAAACTTTTTAAAGAATTAGAGCCAGGAGACCAAAGAGACAAATTTAAAAAAAAGTCCTGGCAATGTATGACAATTTAGTACTAGTAATGTTAAAACATCATTTTGTAACTGGGAAAATGAAATGGAGACAGAGAAGGAAATATTAGGGGAGAAGAAAGAACACTGTAATAAAGAGCAGAAAAGAGTAAAACTCTTTAACTTCCTCAATCTTCCTGTAAACCCTAGAAGCAGAGTACTTACTTAAGTATGACCCCTCTCACTTATGGTCTCGGTGAATGCAGATAGAGGGAAAATATTCTCAGCCACTCCAATTATGGTAGAGATAAACCCAAGGAAACTCCTATCCAAACTTAAACAATATCATCTATAACAGGCAGCCATAAATGGAATTGCCGTCTTCTACAAGATTATCTGAAAAGGGGCTCATTATTCCTTGCACACATGCCTGCAACAGCCCTATATTCCCTTCCCAAGCAGGGGAGGATGGAGATTTGTGCAGGACTAGAGGGCAAAGAACAATATCATAATATCCAGACACCCCAGTAGTCCCCAACTTATATATACTTCTATCAGCTATACTCACTACCAGACAGTATTTCTCAGTTGTGGATTTTTGCAGTGCCTTCTTTAGTATTTCTGTAGATCCAGACAGCCAATATTTGTTTCCCTTTACTTGGAAAGAACAGCAAAATATGTGGGCTATAATGCCTCAAGGATATACAGTAAGTTCCAGTTACTCCTCCCAAATATTAAAAGCTAATTTAAAGTATTTAAATTTTCCTCAAAGCTCAACATTCATCCAGTATGTAGATGACCTTCTCCTTTGTTCAAACACACTCTCTTCCTCTCAGGAAGATAGTCTATATTTACTCAAATGGCCACCAAGGGACACATAGTGTCTACAGACAAACTTCAGCTATGGTTACCACCAGTTAGTATTTGGGGATATTATCTTGGTCAAAGGACTGAGTATTAACCCTGATAGAGTGAGAGGAATTTTAGCTTTTGCGATGCTTGTCACTAAGAAACAACTTAGAGCATTTTTGGGCCTGGCGGGCTATTGTAGAAACTGGATACCAAATTTCTCCCTTATGGCTCACCCTCTGTATGCATACCTAAAAAACGTGCTACCTGATACCATCATGTGGACTCCAGAGGGACAATCAAGTATACAATAAATAAAGGAAATTCTAACTAATACCCTAGCCTTAGGTCACCGAAACTGCAAATTGCTCTTTCTCCCCTTTTGTACACAAAATTGGAGGTACTGCATTGGGGGTACAGACCCAGAAACATGGTGATCATCAGAGACCCATATGCTATTATAGCCAACAGCTGTACTTGAGGGCTGCAACTCAAGGGCTGCCTCCTTGTGTAAGATAAAAGGCAGCCATGGCTCTTTAGTACAACTCTGTTGAAGAAATAATTATGGGTTCGCCCCTTCCCATTTTTGTGCTGCATTCTCTTGTGACTTTTCTCAAACTCTCATCGTAACATCTGTCTGTCAACTCTATGTCCTCTTATAAAATTTTGCTTTTATCATCTCCCAATATTACTGTTTCCCACTGTAATAATCTTAACTCAGCCACTCTCTTTTGGGCCCTTCCAACAAAACTGTTCATGACTGTGTCCTGATGACTGACTGACTGACTCCTCATCCCCAGGACAGTCCTACAAGAGATGCCACTGGATAATGCTGAAATACAATGGTATAGTGGTTGGTCTTATTTAAGAGGAGAGAATGGAAATTTTAGAGCAGGGATATGCTGTGATGTCCTTACGAGAGTTAATTGAAGCTGGTTCCCCTTTCCCAGGCCAGATCAGCTCAAGTGGACAAATTAATTGCCATGACCCAAGGTTGTGAATTGGCAAAGACAAAGTTGCAAACATACAGTAAGAGCTGCTATGTTTTCTGGGTTGCTCATGACTTTGGGATACTATGGAAGGAGAGATGATATTTAACCTCCTAAGGGCAGCCCATTAAAAAATGGACAGTCAAGGCCCTCTGCTGCAGGTCTGCTGGAGTTTGCTGGAGGTCCACGCTAGACCCTGTTTGCCTGGGCATCACTGGTGGAGGCTGCAGAAAGTACACATTGCTGCCTGTTTCTTCCTCTGGAAGCTTCATCCCAGAGGAGTACCCTCCAGATGCCAGCCAGAGCTACCCTGTGTGAGATGTCTGTTGGACCCTACTGGGAGGTGTCTCCCAGTCAGGATACATTGGGGGTCAGGAAGTCACTTGAGGAGGCAGTCTGTCTTTTATCAGAAGCTCCGAACAGTGTGCCGGGTGATCCACTGTTACTCTTCGGAGCTGCCAGGCAGGAACGTTTAAGTCTGCTGAAGCTGCACCCACAACTGCCCTTCCCCCAGGTGCTCTGTTCCAGGGAGGTGGGGGGTTTATTTATAAGTCCCTGACTGTGGTTGCTGCTTTTATTTCACAGATGCCCTGCCCAAAGAGGAGAGAGAATCTAGAGAGGCAATCTGGCCTCAGCAGCCTTGCTGAGCTGTGGTGGTCTCCACCCAGTTCGAACTTCCCAGTGGCTTTGTTTACATGGTGAGGATAAAACCACCTACTCAAGCCTCAGCCATTGTGGACGCCCCTCCCTTCACCAAGCTTGAGCATCCCAGGTCAAGCTCAGACTGCAAAAAGAACAAAGCTGGAGACATATCATGCTACCTGACTTCAAACTATACTACAAGGCTACAGTAACCAAAACAGCATGGTACTGGTATCGAAACAGATATATAGACCAATGGAACAGAACACAGGCCTCAGAAATAATACCACACATCTACAATCATCTGATTTTTGACAGCTCTGAAAAAAACAAGCAATGGGAAAAGATTTACTATTTAATAAACGGTGTTGGGAAAACTGGCTAGCCACATGCAGAAAGCTGAAACTGGATCCCGTCCTTACACCTTATACTAAAATTAACTCAGGATGGATTAAAGACTTAAATGTAATACCTAAAACCATAAAAACCCTAGAAGAAAACCTAGACAATACCATTCAGGACATAGGCATGGGCAAAGACTTCATAACTAAAACATCAAAAGCAATAGCAACAAAACCCAAAATTGACAAATGGGATGTAATTAAACTAAAGAGCTTTTGCACAGCAAAATATCCTCTCATCAGAGTGAAAAGGCAACCCACAGAATGGGAGAAAATTTTTGCAAACTATCCATCTGACAAAGGGTCAATATCTGTAATCTACAAAGAACTTAAACAAATTTACAAAAAAAAAAAAAAAAAAGAACCTCATCAAAAAGAGGGCAAAGGACATGAACAGATATTTTTCAAAAGAAGACATTTGTGCAGCAAACAAACACAAATGCAAAAAAGCTCATGATCACTGGTCATTACAGAAATGCAAATCAAAACCACATTGAGATACCATCTCATGCTGGTGAGAATGGCAATCATTAAAAAGTCAGGAAACAACAGATGCTGGAGAGGATGTGGAGAAATAGGAACACTACACTGTTGGTGGGAATGTAAATTAGTTCAACCTTTGTGGAAGACTGTGTTGTGATTCCTCAAGGATCTAGAACCAGAAATACCATTTGACTCATCAATCCCATTATTGGGTATATACTCAAAGGATTATAAATCATTCTACTGTAAATACACATATACACATATGTTTATTGCAGCACTGTTCACAATAGCAAAGACTTGGAACAAACCCAAATGCCCATCAATGATAGACTGGATAAAGAAAATGTGGCCCATATACACCATGCAATACTATGCAGCCATAAAAAGGATAAACTCATGTTCTTTGCAGAGACATGAATGAAGCTGGAGACCATCATTCTCAGCAACTGACACAAGAACAAAAACCAAACACCGCATGTTCTCATAAGTGGGAGTCGAACAATAAGAACACATGGACACAGGGAGGAGAACATCACACGCTGGGGCCTGTCACAGGGTTGGGAGCTAGGGGAGGGATAACATTAAGATAAATACCTAATGTAGATAGATGATGGTTTGATGGGTACAGCAAACCAAAATGGCATGTGTATACCCATGTAACAAACCTGCAAGTTCTGCTTATGTACCCCAGAACTTAAAAGTATAATTTAAAAAAATGGACAAGTATCAGAGCTGTCAGAAGCTCTTCTAAAACCAAAACATTTGTCAATTATAAAAATTCCAAATCACTCAAAATTAGACACCACAGAAAGTCAGGGCAACTAGTTGGCTGATGTCAGGGCTAAAGAGCAGCATTCGATCCATGAGCTCCAATCTGGGAAATGGCCGTAAAACCTGAAACACCTAAAAACATGTTGAAGGAAACCTACAGCATAGCTCCTACACAAGAAAAATCTACTTGGAAACAGGCAGGAGGATACTTGTCTCCCCGAAACTTAAAATATGATGTAGACCTAATAATAAACCCATTATTCCAATGGGATGTTAGGTGCCCCTTATGGAGTATGTACAGTGATCTAACCCATTGGAATCCAGATGAAATGCACACCATGGTGTAAACAATATTACTTGGGAAACCATCCTTCACAGTGGCACAAAAAGTTTACATTCAGTGGTGTTATTTGTCCCAAATATAACCCAGGAAATAACTTCCATGGTGCACAGGGTCATTTTCCCATTCTGGCTAAACATTTTGAGGTATGGTAGCTTGATTTTATCTAACTGCCATAATCTCAAGCTTGCAAGTACGTTTTAGTAAAGGTCAGCATATTTTCCCATTGAGTTGAAGCTTTTCCCTGCAGGCAAGCAACAGCTATGGCAGTTGGAACATACTACCAGAAACAATTATCCCATTGTGGAGAGTCCCTTGTAACTTCACAGTGACAGAAGAACTCATGGTCAGTTTATTTAAAATATTTGTAAAATTTGGCTCATATTTAAACATTTTATTGTGACTCACCATCCCCAATCTTCAAGCTTGGTGGAGAGATCCAATAGAATAATTAAAACACAATGGGCTAGGTTCACAGAGGCACTTCACCTCCCCTGGCCTAAAGCACTTGCCCAGCGCTGCTTCCACTCTATCTACCCCTTTTGGAGAACATCAACTGTCCCCTTATGAAATTATAACAGAAAAGCCCATGTGTATGACAATGAAAATTAGCAATTCAAATTCTCTCAAGGGAGACATATTGCAATATTGTGAGGGACTCATTTATCATCTTAGAAAAATTCAAGATTTGGTAAAGAAATTTCTAAAGTGTGCTCCCTGAGATAAGCCGCTGGTTATGATCTGCAACCTGGAGATTTTGACTATTGGAAAGACATCTAATAAAGTATTCCTTTCAACCACAATAGAAGGGCCCATACCAGCTACTAACGACTAATCCATTTGCCACAAAATTAGAGGGTGTAGACTCATGGATTCACATCTCTCAAAAAGGCACAACCTTCTGAGTTGACTGTAACTCCCACCAAATACCCTCAACCCCAGTTCATTATACATCGACTTTCAACCCAGGATTAGAAGCAATACAACAGGTGTTGTGGACAGCTTAACCCGAGCCATGGGACCAGGCTTGTATCAAAAGGAATGCTTATGTTTATTGTACCATAACTGTTACAATTATTGTCCTAGAGATGCTGGCAACTGCGGTCTTGTAGAACAGGGCACTTCCCTTGTCTGATTTAATAACCTTGCTATTATTGATCCTATATTCCTACACCCTTCTTGCCACTGCCATCTACTGATGCTCATAAAACAACCTATTTCTACAACGGGTTCATGAATATGCAGATAGATTACAAAAGGACACCCTGTTGAATATTCAGACTCATGTCTTTTTCCAGTGGCTCTGACCTGTCATAGTGGGTATCCCCCTTCCAAGGTCTAGGACTGGATAGAATACCAAAAATGTGTTACATCACAGAAATGGTCTGGATTTCTTAATGCTGGCATAACAAAGACAATATTTATAATTGGCATATCAAAAACACTTTTAAGAACAAGGGACATGGGAAAAGTTTTCAATGGAAAGGACCAGCTCATTAGCTCTTACTCTCACATCTCCCCACACAAAACAGAGGGTGGTACCGACCCAAAACAATGACTCATTTTCAAAATGAAATAATGCAAATTCAAGATGAATTTATCTGGCTCTCCCCTTCATTTGGCCAACTCAGCCAAAATGCCCCTTTGTGCTGGGTGCAAAGAAACAACACCAAGGACCTATGGCCAAACAGTATGAGAGATATAGGGTGGATAGCTGGAGAATGTCGTAGCCACATTGTCATATTATGAGACACCAAGTGGCATGCTCACTGATTGGGTGCAACAACAAGGTATTTATTTGCTAACTCCAAAATGGGACATATTGGCTATGTGGCACCAACTTATGGCCATGGGTACCTCCAGGGTGTTTAGGATGATATTCTTAGGTTATGCTGGGCACAAAGATGAGAATTTAGAGCCTGCCAAAACCAGCAATCCTTTTCTATTCTACAATCTTATTGGACGCATTTGGTATTTCAATGATATAATCACTTAGCTCCAATCTTTGTGCCAAGGTTAGGTATTAAAGATGTTATATGGCATATAGAGGCCTTAATGAATTACACCTAAAAGGCCCCTAATGAATGATAGCCATATGGGTATCTTCTTGCTAAACAATGAGGTCATGATTATGAGGAAAGCTGTGCTGCAAAACTGTGTCGCTTTAGATATACTCACGGCAGCACAAGAGGGACCTGCGCCATCATAAACAGAATGTTTTGTGTATATTCCAGATGAATTGAAAAATATAACCTGACTTATGACTAATATGAAAACTTATATCAAATGTCAGACCCTAAACCCTCACTAAACAATTGGTTGAGTGGTTGGTTTGAATCCTGTAAAATTTGGTGGCAGAAGCTATTGCTTATAATAAATAATAATATTATTTATTTCTGTTTCTGCTTACAATGTTGTTATGGTATCGGCTGCTAACAAATCAATGTACAACGAAAGGGATAGGGTAGTGATCGCCCAGAGAATCGCTCTTAATTGAGGAGGCAGCAATATAGACTTACTCAACTTCCACATTTGCTTTCCTTTTGTTGCTATAAATCTTGCCTAAATTCATACATACATATTTTTTTCCTTTCCTTTTTTCTTCTTTCTCCCCCTATTTTTATCTTCATAGAACATGACTTCCTGGGGGAGACTTCCTAGCAATGTGGGACATGACCTCCTAGGAATGAGTCTTCCTAGCTGCATGGGATCCTAACTTCTAGGAATTAAAGCGATGATAAATCAGCTCACGTAAGGAGAAAATAAGGAAGTGAGGCCAGAACCCATATTCTTTTTTAAAACGCTTTCTCACAAACTTTTGATAATGCTAAGAAACTAAATTTTGGGACTGTAAACTCACTTAGCCAAGGGAAAAATTCAAGCTGGAAACTGGGTCACACAAACCTGCCTTCCCCTTTTGGTTGCTAAATAAGATGGCTACAAGATGAAAAGGTACACACCTCCCCATCTTCTGCCCACAGTGAAATTCCTAGTGAGCTTCAAGATCTTTTAAGGTATTTCTGTTAAAATTTCCCCAGGGCAATGTAAATTGATAGCTTATCTTTACAGGGGCAGTCACCTTTGCCCCACCAGACACAAATGCATATGTGATTGTTACCCTGCCCCATTTTGTCTATGTTATCTTATGTAAAATGCAGATTCCCTGCATTTTTCTTACTTCTCTTGTCTATGTCACCTTATGTAAAAAAATGCAGATTCACTGAGCCAGACAAAGGCATGAATGACTATTTTTCTTTGCCCTTCTCTTATGTGAAAATTGTATACTTCTCAATATCCACCCCTTTCCCCTTTAAATTTGGAGACCTCAAAAATCATCTTTTGAGAAAGGCATATACCTGTCTTGCAGACACACATGCTTAACTTTGACAAATAATCATCCTAAAATTATTGAGACTTGTTTCATTATTTTTCAACTCACATCTTTGAACAACCACACTTGTTCTCAAATAAGAGTTTTTAACAGACTGAGCTGGCTAAAATGACAGAATATATTTCGGAATATGGATAGGGAGCTGGGTGTGATCAGCTCATACCTGTAATTCCAGCACTTTGGGAGGCTGAGGCAGGTGGATTGCTTTTGAGCTCAGGAGTTCGTGACCAGCCTGGGAAACATGATTAAATCTTACCTCTACCAAAAAAAAAAAAAAAAAAGGATGGTGGCTCCTGCCTGCAGTCCCAGCTAGTTGGGGGCTGAGGTTGGATAACTGCTTAAGCCTGGGAGGCAGAGTTTGCAGTTAGCTGATATCATGCTACTGAATTTCAGCCTGGGCAACAGAGCAAGACTGTGTCTCAAAAATAAAAATAGAATATGGATAGGATGAAGATATTGAGCTTCAGAAAAACAGCAAAACCCAATCTGAAGAAACTGAGAATCACAATACAGCAATACAAGATGAAACAACTGGTACAAAAAGAAACTAATGGGTCTGAAAGAGTTGAATAATATAATAATGCCACAATTTAATCACAAGTATTAACTGCAGAATAAACCAAGCTGAACAAATAATTTTAGAATTTGAAGATTGCTTCTCTGAAAATAAAAAAGTAGACAAAGTATAAAAAAAGTAAAAAAGGAATGCACAAAATCTCTAAGAAGTATGAGATTATATAAAGTGGCCAAATCTACAAATCACTGGCATCCCTGAAAGGGAGAAAGAAAAAACAAACAACTTGGAAACATATTTCAGAATATCATCAATGAAAACTTCCCCCAACCTTGCTAGAGAGGCCAACTCTCAGATCCCAGAAAGAACATCAAACTTTTGTAAAATTTTACACAAGGAGATTATCTTTTAGACACATAACATTCAGACTTTTAAAGGTTGAAATGAAAGAAAAAAATGTTAAAACCATCTGGAGAAAAACTACAGGTTACCTACAGAGGGAACTACATCAGGGTAACGGTGGACATCTCAGCTTGAAACTTTACAAACCAGAAGAGATTAGGGGCCAATACTCGAGGATAGACACTGTGGGGAGGGGACAGGAGCAGAAAATATAACTCTTGAACTCTTGGGTTTAATGCCTGGTCATGGAGTAATCTGTTCAACAAACCTCCATGACACATGTTTACTTATGTAATGAATCTTCACAATTACTCCCAAGTTAACATTAAAGATTGAGAAAAAAAAATCAATTTATATTCCAGGAGAATAAAACAATAAACAAACATACACATTTTTAAAAGCATAATTTAAAGGAAAATAATAGTGTATCAAAGATTGTGGTGGCAGTTCCTCTTAAACAATGCTGCTTTCATTTTTTTTGTATTTTATTTAAATAGTAAAAGAACATATTAAAATAAAAAATGCATCTATTAGAAAGTAAGACATATATAAAAGAAATACTCAAAGCTTTCATCTCCTAGGATAATAAAAAAATAGAAAATGAACTCCAAAATAAGTAGTAGAAATAAAAAACAGAGCAATACATGAAGCTAACAGGGAGACTGAATGAAACTCAAAGCAGTGTTTTTTTTTGTTTTTTTTTTTTTAAGAATTAATAAAATCAATAGGCTTCTGGACTGGCTAGAAAAATAGAAAGAATATAAACCACCAATATCTCAAATAAAAAGGGGAAACAAAACTTTACAATTTATGGACAAGAGAAAGATAACAAGTACTATGAACAACTTCAGCCAACATATTTGACAATACATAAGAAATGAACACATTCCTTGAAAGTCAGTCTGACAAAAACTCACACAAGAAGAAATAGACAATTTGCATGGGCACATATCTATTTAAAAATTGAATAAAATAATTAATATTTTTTTCAAAACAGAAAGCACCAATCCAGAAGCAGATGGAATACCTTTTTATTGTATAAGGTCAGCACTACACAAACACCAAAACCAGACAAATCCATTACAACATTTGAAGATTTTAATGGCTCAACGTTTAAAGATTAATTAATGGAATTCATTATGTCACCAGGCAGGCTAAAGCAGAAAAATTACATTATTGAATCAATAGCTGCAAAAAAAGCACTTGAAGAAATCCTACACTAGTCACAATAAAAATGTTCAGAAAACTAAAAATAGAGAAAAATGTACCCAACTCAATAAAGAATATGTCCAAAAACACCCTACAGCTAACATTATACTTAATGGTGAGAAACTCAAAGCTTTTGCTAAGATCATATCCTCTCTTGCCGCTATTTTTTAACATCATACTCAAAGTCCTAGTTAATGCCATAAGACACAAAATAAAATAAAAGGCATACAAATTGGGAATAAAGAAATCAAACTACCATTGTTTGCAGATGGCATACTTGTTTGTGTAGAAAATCTAGATGAATAGAGAGAAAACTTCTGGAACTAATAAGTAACTATTGTAAAGTCACAGAATACAGGTTAATATACAAAAGTCAATCGCTTTTCTATATACCAGCAATAAAGAAGTCGAATTTGAAATTTAAAACACAATGACATTTACATCACTGTCCCCAAAATGAGCTATGTATAAATCTAACAAAATATGTGCAAAATCTATATGAAGAAAACGACAAAACTCTGATGAAATAAATTTTAAAAAACTAAATAAATTGGAATACATTTTATTGTCAGTTCTTCTCAACTTGATCTAGAGATTCAAGACATTCACATCAGCATCACAGCAAGTTATTTTGTGAATGTTAACAATCTGATTTTAAGGTTTATAAAGAGAAACAAAGACTTAGAATATCCAACACAATACCGAAGGAGTATAGTCACAGGATTGACAGTATCTGATTTCCAAACTTATTACAAATCTCAGTAATCAGGACTTTGTGGTATTGACAAAACAGTAGACAAATAGATCAATGGAACAGAATAAGGGCCTACAAACAGACCCAGATAAATAACATCAATAGCAACTTGACAAAGGCGCTAAGGAGCTAAGTTTATACAATGGAGGAAAATAGTCATTTTAACAAATGGTATTGAAAAAACTGGAAATTCACCTGCAAAAATTTGATTTAGACATAGATTTTACACTCTTCACAAAATTGAACAAAAAATAGATCACAGACTTGAATGTATAATGCAAAACTATAAAAGTCCTAAAAAATAAAAAGAGAAACTCTAGATGAACTTGGATATAGTGGTGAGTTTTTAGCTACAACTCCAAGTGTATGACCCATGATACAAAAACGACAAACTGGATATCTTTTTTAATTGAAAATCTTTGCCTTGTGAAAGTTAATGTCAATAGAATAAGAAGAAAAGCCACAGTCTATATAAAATATTTGTAAAAATATTTCTCATAAAGAACTTTTATCCAAAATACACAGATACCTAAAACTAAATGATAAGTAAATGGCTAAGCCAATTAAAAAAACAGGGAAGGGTAAGTAGAGCAAAATGGCTAAATAGAAGCCCCCACCTATACATGCTTCCCACAGAAACACAAAATTTGTCCCACTACCTGCACAAAAAGCACATTCACAAGAAACAAAAATCAGATGAGTGATCACAGTATCCGGTTTTAGCTTAATATAACTAAAGATTCACTGAAAAGGGTCAGAGAGACAGTTTTAAATTGGCAATATCATTTCTCCCAGAACCCTGACAGCAGCCCTGTGGTGCAGAGTGAGAATCTATGCATTTGTGAGGAGAGAGAATGCAGTGATGGGTGACTTTGTATTGAAACACAGTGCTGTCAACAACAGGCAGGACTCAGCCGGGCGCTCTAGAGAGGAGCATTTAAACCAACTCTAGCCAGAGAAAAATAACCCATCACAGCAGTCAGAACTTGAGTTTCAGCAAGCCTTGCCACTACAGGCTAAAGTGGTCTTGGATCTTAAATAAACATGAAAGGCTGTCTAGGCCACAATAATTGTAATGACTAGGCAACTCCTAATACTGAGCTGGGTACAGAGCGAGTAGGCTTCAGGGGCGTGTAACCTAGTGGGGACATCAGCGACGAAGGTTAAGGGAGTGCTTGCATCACCCTTTACCATCCAGACCCCTGGCAGAACAACTCATAGCTCTGAAAGAGACCCCTTTCTTTCATATAAGGAGAAGAAACAGAAGAGTAAAGAGGACTACTCTGTCTTACAACTTGAATACCAGCTCAGCCACAGTAGTATAGAGCACTGGCAGAAGGAAAGCATCCAGTCCTGGCAGGATTTATCACCTGCTGACTAAAGAGGCCTTGGTCTTGAATAATGAGCAGTGGTAATCAGGTAGTACATGCCACCAACCTTCAGGAGACTTCAAGAGATGCCAGCTTCAGGTGGACCTGGCACATTTATAGATTTGGTGGCTATGAGGGAAGACTCCTTGTGCTGGAGAAAGCGGATAAAAGAGTAAAGGAACTTTGTTTTGCAGGTTAGGTATCAGTTTGACCATAGTGGAGAAGAAAACCAGGTAGCCTCCTCAGGTTCCCAATTCCAGGTCTTGGCTTTGAGATGGAATTTATAGACCAACCATGGGCTGAAGACGAGCCTATTGCCTTGAAGTGTGAGCCCCAGGACTGACAGCATTTACTGCAAGCTAACTTGAAGAACCACTGGGCCTTAAGTGAACACTGGTAGTACCCTAGCAGTACTCAGTGTTGTGTCCTCTGATGTTTGTGGACACATGGGAGACTCCTCTGCCTGAGGAAAGTGGTAGAGTGGAAAGTACTCTGTCCTTGTGGTTTCTGGAATCAACTTAGCTGCAGTAGAGTAGAGCACCAGGTGGATTTTTCAGGTTTCCAAGTCTAGGCCCTGGGTCCTGGACAGTATCTCTCGACTCCACCCAGGGTCTCAAGGAAGTCACTGCCCTAAAGGTAAAAAACACAGGACTAGCCTGCTCTACCACCTGCTAATTGTAGAGCCCTGAGGCCTTAAATATACATGAGTGGTGACCAGGTAGTGGTTACAGCAGGATTCGGAAAAACCCATTCTGTGCTGGCTTCAGACCTGACCCAGAGCAGTTTCAGTGGTGGTGGCCACTGGGGTGCTTCTGCCATACTTCTCTCATATCCACACAGCTAAAAACAGAGAGAAATCTATTTAATTGGGAGAAAGAAAAGAGAACAAGAATCTCTGCCTATAAATCAGATAATTTTTTCAGATCTTATCCAAGACCACCAAGGCAGTACCTCTACAAGTCTGTAAAGACTACAGCATTACTAGGCTTGGTGTTCCCACTAACATAAATACAGCTGCAGTGACAAAAAAATTAGGTCACCACACTTCAGTTCTTTCGAATACCTGGAAAGCCTTTGCAAAAAGGACAGGAACAAACAAGCCAAAGCTTTGAAGACTACAATAAATATCTAAATATCAGAGGCTGAAACATCGATATTCCACAAATATCAAGACAATCCACAAACATCAAGACAATCCAGGAAAATATTACCTCATAAAACAAATTAAATAAGGCACCAGTAGCCGCTGCTGGAGAGACAAAGAGATATGTGACATTTTAGACAGAGAATTCAAAATAACCATGTTGACAAAAGTCAAAGGAATTGAAAGTAACAACAGAAGAAACTAAAAATGTTATCAGATAAAATTTAACACAGGGACTAAAATAAATTAATGAATTAAGCAGAAATTCTAGAGTTAAAAATGCAATTGGCATTCTGAAGAATGCATCAGTCTCTTAATAGCAAAATTAATTAAGCAGAAGAATAAATTGGTGAGCTTGAAGATAGGCTATTTGAAAATACACAGTCAGAGAAAACAAATAAATAAATAAATAAAATTAAAGAAGAGTAAAACATGCCTCGGAGATCTATAAAATAGCCTGAAAAACAAAACCTAAGAATTATTGGTCTTAAATGGGAGGTAGAGAGAGAGATCAAGTAGAAAGTTTATTTAAAGTGATATTAGAAAAATTCACAAATAGATAGAAAGATAACATTCAAGTAAAGAAAGAACACAAAGATTTAATCCAAAAGACTACCTCAATGCATGTATTAATCAAATTCTCCCAGGTCAAAAATAAAAAAAAGAATCTGAAAAAGAAGCAAGAGAAAGAAAAAAACATACAAGGGAGATCCAATATATCTACAGCAGATTCTCCAGTGGAAACCTTATAGTCCAGGAGAGAGAGGCATGACATATTTAAAGTGCCGTAAAAACAAAAACAAAAACAAAAACAAACAAACCAAAAAAACCCAAAAACCTTACATAAATGGTATACACAGTAAAAACATCCTTCCATTATGAAGGACAAATAAAGACTATCCCAGAAAAACAAAAGCTGATGGATTTCATGAACACCAGACCTGTCCTGAAGAAAATGCTAAAGAAGTTTTTCAATCTGAAAGAAAAGAAGAAAAAAATGAGCAATGAGAAATCCTATGAAGGTGCAAAACTCACAGGTAATACTAAGTACACAGGAAATCTCACAGTATTACAACATTATAATAGTAGAATCCACTGGAAATATTTATATCTTAAGTAAAAACATGAACAGATAAAACAATAAAAAATAATAACTAAAACAACTTTTCAAGACATACATACCAGCATGACCAGCAGTGTGGTAGAACACTGAGCAGGCATTTGGAGTCTTAGATTTTAGGATTTGACTCTTGAATGACATCTCTGTATGTGGCCACAAGGGAGTCCACTTCTTCTGAGAGCGAATCCCAGTCCAGGCAGCATACAACACAACCTGACTAAAGAGGCCTTGGTTCTTGAGAGAACACTAGCGGTAGTCTGGCACTATTCCTCATTAGCTGTGGTAGTAGAAGCTATGGGGTGACACTTCTCTGCCTCTCTGGAAATGAGAAGGAAGAGTGGAAAGGACTGCGTCTTGGAGTTTTAGTACCAGTTCAGTTGCAGTATAATAGAACACAAGGTAGATTTCTAAGGTTATTGACGGGTAATCCCTGATTCCTAGGAAGCACCTATGAACTTAAGAGGGGGCTTAGGAAACTTTCCACCCTAAAGGGAAGAACAAATGCCTGGCTGGCTTTGCCATCTGATGATTACACAGCTCCAGGAACTTCAGCCAACACAGGCAGTAGTCTGGGAGTAGTTAAAACAGGCCAGGAGCGAGACACAGTAATGTGCTGGCTTCAGGTCAGACCTAGTACAGTCATAGAGGTGGTGGCCACAGGGGTGCTAGTGTAATGCCACTCTCATCTTAAAGTGTCTCAAGGCAGAGAGAAAGAGAGAGACTCCATTTGTTTAGGATAAAGTAAGGAAAGAGAACAAGAAAATCTCTGCCCAGCAATCAGGAGAATTCTCCCAGCTCTTATTCAGGATCATCAGGAAATCCCTCTATGAGTAAGAAAGAACCACAGCATTACTGGGTTTGGGACCCCCACAAAGCAAGTATACCACTTAGATTACAAAACCCAAGTTATTTCAAATATCTAGAAAGAATTCCCAAGAAGGATGGGTAAAAACAAGACCAGACAGTGAAGACTACAATAAGTACCTAACTCTTCAATGCCAAAACATTAAGGAATGTATACTACAATCAGTTCCATCCGGATAAACATGATCTTACCAAATGAAATAAGTAAGCCACCAGGATAATTTCTGGCGAAAAAGAGATACATGACCTTTCAGCTTTCAGATAAGAGGAAACAAAAACAAACAAAAAAGATAAAACAAAGAAGGAATTCAAAATACAATCAGATAAATTGAACAAAAAGTTTGAAATAAAATAAATCAAGGAAAAATTCTGGAGCTAATAAATGTAATTGCCATACTGAAGGGTGCATCAGAGTCATTTAATGACAGATTTGATCAAGCAAAAAAGAAAGACTTAGTGAGCTTGAAGATGGGTATTTGAAAATGCACAGAGGAGGCAAACAATGAAGCACATCTTCAGGATCTAGTAAAACTGCCTCAACAAGGCAAATTAATAGTTATTGGGCTTAAGAGTAGGTAGAGAAAGACGGAGGGATAGAATGTCTATTCAAAGGGATCAAAACAGAGAACTTCCCAAACCTAGAGAAAAATGTCAATATCCAAGTACAAAATGGTAATATACTACCAAGCAGACTTAATCCAAAGAAGACTGCCTCAAATATTATGAATAAAGAAAGAATTCTCAAAGCAGCAGGAGAAAATAAACAAATAACATACAATGGAAACCCAATATGTCTGACAATAGACTTTTCAGTGGGAATTTTACAGGCCGGTAGTAGAGTGGCATGATATATTTTAAAGCTGAAGAATTTCTTTTTTAACCCACGATAGTATATCCTGTGGAAATATTATCAAAACATTAAAGAGAAATAATACTTTCCTGGACAAACAAAACCTAAGGGATTTCATCAACACTTAAACTTGTCCAATAATAAACACTAAAAAGAGTACTTCATTCAGAAAGAAAAGGATGTTAAATGAGTAATAAATAATCACCTGAAAGTACAAAACACACTGGTAATAGTCAGTTCACTCTCATACAAAAATCCACAGAATATTATAACCCTGTAAGTGTGGCATGTGAACTAACTCTTATACCAAGTAGAAGGACTAAAAGATCAACCAATCAAAAATGATAAAAACAACTTTTCTAAGAGACAAAAAAAGGTCACTATATAAAGATAACAAGGGACGGCGTGGTGATTCCTCAAGGACCTAGAAATAGAAATTCCATTTGATCCAGCAATCCCATTGCTGGGTATATATCCAAAGACTATAAATCGTTCTACTATAAGGACACATGCACACGAAATGTTCATTGCAGCACAGTTTACAATAGCAAAGACCTGTAAAACCAACCCAAATGCCCATCGATGACAGACTGGACAGGGAAAATGTGGCACATATACACCATGGAATATTATGCAGCCATCAAAAATTATGAGTTCGTGTCCTTTGTAGGGACATGGATGAACCTGGAAAGCATCATTCTCAGCAAACTGACACAAGAACAGAAAATCAAACACCGCATGTTCTCACTCATAGGCGGGTGTTGAACAATGCGAACACATGGACACAGGGAGGGGAGTATCACACACTGGGGTCTGTCGGGGGAAAAAGGGGAGGGATAGTGGGAGGTGGGGAGTTGGGAGAGGGGATAACATGGGGAGAAATGCCAGATTTAGGTGATGGGGGAGGAAGGCAGCAAATCACACAGCCATGTGTGTACCTATGCAACAACTTCCATGTTCTTCACATGTACCCCCAAACCTAAAATGCAATTAAAAAAAAAAAAGATAACAAGGTAAATTCAACAAGAACATATAACAATTTTAAATATGCACCTAAGCTGGGTGTATTGGCTCACTCCTATAATCTTGGCACTTAGGGAGGCTGATGTAGGCAGATCCCTTGAGTCCGAGAGTTCAAGACCAGCTAGACCAACGTGGTGAAACCCCATCTCTTCTAAAAATACAAAAATTAGCAAGGCACGGTGTTACACACCTGTAATCCCACCTACTCAGGAGGCTAAGGCATGAGAACCACTCTGAACCTGGGAGGCGGAGGTTGTGGTGAGCCAAGATCGCACTACTGCAGTACAGTCTGGATGACAGAGTGAGACTTTGCCTCAAAAAAATAAATAGCTAAAAATAACACACAAATAAATAAATATGCACCCAACACTATAGCACCCCAGATATATGATGTGAATATTGCTCTGAGGTAACAAGAATATAGGCCCCAACACAATAAATAGCCTGGAGACCTCAACAGAACACTTTCAACATTAGACAGGTTTTCCAAACAAAAAAATCAACAAATATCATAATTAATATACACTGTAGATTAAATGGATACAAACATATAGAACATCTCATCCAATAACTATAGAAAGCATATTATTTTCCTTAGCATATCGATCGTTTTCAAGGATAGACCAAATATTAGGTCACAAAACAAATCTTAAAACATTCAAATAAATTTAAACAATATGTAGCATCTTCTCTGATGTAAACCAACTCCAATAATCTTCATTTGTGTGTCTAAATAAAACTTCAGTTTAATTTTAGTCCAAGATGAAGATGTAGATTTCAGTCCTATTTCTATTGTTTTAAAAGGATTACATTTCTTGCTTGTTCCTTTAAACATTATGATTGATTGAATATTCATTACCACTTATTTTGTTTTCCTTCTTGCAGTAGAATTATACATCTCTGACTTTTTTCAACTAAAAAATACATACCACCCATGATTATGACTTTCTATAGCCAGTAAAATATGAGTGAAATTTACCAGTGTTATTTATTGCCAATGTATTAGTTTATTCTTGCACTGCTATAAAGAGCTACCTGAGACTGCATAATTTATGAAGAAAAGAGGTTAACTGACTCACAGTTCAGCAAGCTTAACAGGAAGCATGACTGGAGAACTCAGAAAACTCAAAATCATGGTGAAAGAGAAGGGAAGCAAGTACCTTCTTCACATGACAGCAGGAGTGAAAGAATGCAAAGTGGGAAGTGTCACTTACTTTTAAACCATCATATCTCATGAGAACTCACTCACTATCAGGAGAATAGCAATCAAGGGGAAAATTGGTCCCCATGATAGAATCATCTCCCACCAGGCCCCTTCTCTAATTGGATATGAGATTTGGTCAGGGACACAAATCCCAATCATATCAGCCAGTATTGTAAGAACCAAGTCATCTTTTCCCATATCTCTCATTGCTCTGCTAGAAGACAAGCAATGTACTAGATGTGTGTATAGTTTTTCACCTGGATCACAAATTGAAGGCAACATTAAGAATAGCCCTAGCCTATTGGTAATGGATACATTACATGAGGAGTGAATCATCATAATGGTAATCTGTTGAGATTTTGGGGTTGTCACTGCATCGTATCCTAGCCTATCTTGACTAATAAAAATATATTTTTGCCTTACTGCAATTTTCACCAACTTTTCCTTAAAGTCTTAGCCCTTTATGCGTCCTAGTGTTCTCTTTCTGTCAGATGCCTAGAATTTCTATCAACCTGGGAAAATTCAAATATTCTTCAGCATCTTTAATATATTTTGTTGTCTATATATATTATAGTGAAAGTTTACCATACAGTATAAGACATCATAATTCCTATATGATACTGTTCAGTATCAAATATTGCACATACACATACCCCCAAAAAATTATTGTTTCAAGTGTTCAAACTGAGGTAATTGGAATTTTAAATACCTGGTATTATGCAAAAATAATTGGTGTATGATTATACAGTAGTTTGAAAACTTTGTAATATCATTTGGAGAAATTGGTTGATATTTTATGATGGGTCTGGAGTTAATTATTAACTTATATTTAAATTAATCATATTCTTCTGGTTTTAACTATTGAATACAATCAGAAATGGTTTACATTTTTCTGTACAAAAGTTGCCTCTATTTTAAATTTATATCTACAAGATATGCAGGTCAAGAATATAAGAAATGTGAACAAAACATACAATTAAATCATGATTGACAATTTTTGATTCCAGAAACTGGGTGAAGATCGCTTCCATAAAGGAAGATAGGGAAGAATAGAATGAGAACTCTTGCAAGATCTGGGGTCAAAACTAGTTTGCTTAAATGTGCTACTTCCAAGGGAAATAGTGAGTAGGAATTTGGAGGTATGATTCTGTAACTAAGAAGGAGGTTGGGACTAGAGCTGTATATTTGAAGGACATCATATTGTCATTGATATTTAATTTGAATAATATTGATATTTAGCCTTAGACTAAAATAGATTGCTTCCTTAGGCAAAAGGAGTAGACAGAGATGAGGAATTCATGAAGAAGAGGAGGTTTCCACAAAGCAGACTGATAAAAGTTTATCAATCAGGAAGGAAAAGAAGCAGGAAATATGGTGTTTTAAAACAAGTTTTTTTGGAAGCAGACATTGAATTTTTGTTTGGGATTTAGAGGTTTATTTTGGATCGACACCTGTGAAAGGAAAAATACGAGAATAGGAGTCATATATAATATGACTCACTTATTGTGGCACAAATATATAATCTTTGCTTAGTAAGTGTGAATGTTCCCAGCTTTTATAAGGACTTAACAATCAGTTAAGCTAAGAAGTAAAGACAAAACAACTGGGTGGCACATTGTTTCTGAAATTATCATGTAATATCTCCCAGAAAAGAGGAAAACAAACTATTTTAAGAAGGAAGTAAACCTCTGTTACTGGCGATATGGATCCAGATATTGTAAAAATCTACTTTGATTAAAGGAAAATTAGAAATACAATAAACTACAGGAAACATACTTTTAAGTGCATAATTGAATTAAAAACAAGGGACATCCACTAGAGGAAAGGAAAACAAAACCTTAGAGGTACAAGAGCATTGAAGGTATCACTACTCTAATAGCATTGTGAATCTTTGTAACCTAGAAATCTGTGTTTTAATGCTTCATTAGGGATTATATAAATAGACCTCTTACTTCACATTTCGGGGGTGCTGTAATTTAGTCACCTTTATAAAATTTATATTAAAAGAGGGCATATATTCAGTGAAATGGTGGAACACAGGAAACATAAACTAAGGAGACACCTCATCGTGATTTGGACTCTGAGGAAAAATTCCTTAAGGTCTTAAAAACTAGACAATTTTTTTCATAAAGATTTTTGTTTTCAAATTTCTCTTGGGCTTGGTCTGAGAAACCTCAAAATGAGAAGCTAACACTGTGACAGGCAGATATAAGAAGGATCATCAGAGTAAACCAAAGACAAAAGAAGGAAAATAGTAGAGACCAAACATTGATGTAAAAGAAAGCAATAATATAATAGAAAAAATTTTCTTCCTGATCAAGATGAAGTAACTGTGACTAGAACTTACCCTCCTTCCTGGAAACTAGAACCCAGCAGGAAATATATATTAAAAAAAAGCCAGGACACTGCATTTCAGGCAACAGTGTGCAGTAATCTCTGAGAAGAAAAAGAACTAAGTAAATCTAAGGTCATGCCTCTATATTACTGCTCTGGAAAAAACATCCAGGGCACAACACAGGAAGGGAAAGTGAAACAGAGCCTGGCAACTTTATCAGTTGGGGAATCATAGTTGGGATTCCAGAGAGTCCAAAGCAGCTGCAGTTAATAACAAATAATGCCACAAAAAATGACTTGCATAGCAGCCTTCAGAAATAGTGCAAAAGTTCTCCTTTGGATCTTCATTAGACTTCTCAAAAAAAAAAAAAATATATATATATATATACATAAACAAATGGCCAAGAAACAGAAGGAAAAAAAAGCCATAAACCACTAATAATCAGGAAAATGCAAATTAAAACCAAAATGAGATAGCACTTAACCCCAACCGCAATGCATATTATTAAAAATCAAAAAACAATCGATGTTAGTATGGATATGACGAAAGGAAATTTTATACACTGCTGGTAGAAGTGTAATTTAGTACAACCTCTATGGAAAACAGTATGGAGACTTCTCTGAGAACTACAGGTAGATCATCATTCGATTCAGCAATCCATTAGTGGTTACCTACCCAAAGAAAAATAAGTCACTGTATCAAAAAGACACTTGCATGCACATGTTTATCACAGCACAATTCACAAATGCAAAGATATGGAACCAACCTTGTTGTCTATCAACTGATGAGTGAATAAATAAAATGTAGTATACTTTCTAAGGAATAATACTGAGCTATTTTAAAAAAATTGAATAACGTATTTTATAGCAAGTTTCATGGATCTGGAGGCCCTTGTTCTACGTGAAGTAATTCAGGAATGAAAAACTAAATGCTATATGTTCTCAATTATAAGTGGTATCTAAGCTAAGGTAGGCAAAAACATACACAATAGTGTAATGAACATTGAAGACTCAGAAGGGAAAATGTGGGAGGTTGGTGGGAAATAAAAACTACATATTGATTACAATGTACACTATTTGGGTGATGGATGCACCATAAATTTAGACTTCACTATTATACAATTCATCCATGTAACCAAAGCCGTTTGTATCACACCGGCTGTTGAAATAAAAACAGATATATAAAAATGTTTAAAAGAAGGCACAGACTCCCATTGCTCTTGCTTAAAGTTTAGTTGTTTTTCTTAGTAGAGACTTTTAAATCTATTTGTCTATTTAATTTCCAGAGCCCTATAGTATTTGATTTGACTTATTTTATTTAAGTTTTATAATTGCTTTTATGGAAAGTATCTGTCAGTCTCTTTCACCCTCCCTTGTCTGGATGTCTCACTCCTATCTTGTCATTTATTTTTCATTTTCTATATGCAAAACATAAAACATAGTCTTCTGTGTTTGTGATCAGTGAGAAAAAATAATTTGCAATTTATCTATTTTCTATGTTCTTAATTCTTAATGGTTATGGTAACTAAAACCAACAAATCAGCTTTTAAAAATTGTTGATTATGAATCCAAGTAAACAAAGTTTTTTTTCTGTAACTTTTCCCACATTTATGTTTATTTATTTATTTTTTATTTGTAAACAAAGTTTTTATGTTAACTCACTTTTGCTTTGGAATGACATTGAAAAAGCAATCCATAGCCTCATCAATTGTTTTACTTGCTCTCCTTCTATTTGTTTCTGTATTCAGATGTATCTTGTACATCAGATTCATTCTTTATTATTTTTAAAATATGCACTCTCTTGGAGTCCTAGGTCCCACAGGAAGTACCTCAAAGGTGACCATTTTACATTACTTACTCTGGAGTGCTGAGCAGTTAGATTACTCATCCTCACCCTTCTAATCAGAATAACTGTCTCTGTATGTTTTATGCACTAAGTTTCCAGTATAATTCTGTTAAAGAAAAAAGAAACATGAAAAAATGTTGCCTTAAATAAGATACTGATGGTTGGCCAGGTGCCGTGGCTCACACCTGTAATTCTAGCACTTTGGGAGGCTGAGGTGGAAGATCACTTGCGGTCAAGAATACAAAACCAGCCTGGCCAACATGGTGAAACTCCATCTCTACTAAAAGTACAAAAAAATAGTGGGGTGTGGTGGTGGACACCTGCAATCCCAGCTACTTGGGAGGATGGGACAGGAGAAGTAACTTGAACCTGGGAGGTGAAATTGCAGCAAGCTGAGATGGCATCACTGTATTCCACCCTGAGCAACAGAGTGAGACTCTGTCTCTAAAAACAAAATTAATAAATAAATATACCTGATGGTTTATTTAATTGTTAGAGTGTCATATGCATATAACTCTCATAGTCACTCCTGTGCCTAAATAACTGTTCTTAGTATATTCAAGGAGGAATCTAAAAGGAAAAAATAAAGGCAGATTTTCCTGCCTTATCGCATTAAATAAAATTCTGTTGCAAGCACTGAATGCTTTGTGGCTACTAAGTTCTTAAAGATAAACAGGAAGTGAGATTTAATTAAACTAAAGAGCTTTTGCACAGCAAAAGAAATTATGATTAGTGTGAAAAGACAACCTAGAGAATGGTAGAACATTTTTGACATACTGTCCCATCTGTAAAAAGGTCTAATATTCAAATTCTACAAGGAACTTAAACAACTTTACAAGAAATAAACAAACAACCCCATTAAAAAGTGGGCAAAGGACATGAACAGACACTTTTCAAAAAAAGACATTCGTATGGCCAAAAACATATGAAAAAAAGGCTCAACATCACTGATCATTAGATAAATGCAAATCAAATCCACAATGAGATACAATCTCATGCCAGTCTGAATGGTGACCATTAAAAATCAAGAAACAATAAATGCTGGTGACGTTACAGATAAAAATAATACTTTTACACTATTTGTAAAAGTGTAAATTAGTTCAACCATTGGGGAAGGCAGTGTGGTAATTCTTCAAGATCTAGAAGCAGAATACCATTTGACTCAGCAATTTCATTACTGGGTGTATATCCAAAGGAATATAATTCATTCTGTTATATAAGACACATCAATGTGTATGTTCATTGCAGCACTATTCACAATAACAAAGACATGAAATCAACCCAAATGCCCATCAATGATAGACTAGATAAAGAAAATGAAGTAACATATGCACCATGGGATACTGACGCAACCATAAAAAGGATTGAGATCATGTTCTTTGTAGGGACATGGAAGGAACTTAGAAGCCATTTATTCTTGACAAATTAATGCAGCAATAGAAAACCAAACACTACATGTTCTCATTTATAAATGGGAGTAAATGATGAGAATGCATGGACATGAGGTGAGGGAGGACAACACACACTGAGGCCTGTCGGTGGTGATTGGGGAAGGGAAAGTATCAGGAAGAATAGCTAATGGATGCCAGATGTAATACCTGGGTGATGGGTTTCTGTGCAGCAAACCACCATGGCGCATGTTTATGTAACAAAACTGGGCATCCTGAACATGTACACTAGAACTTAAATAAAAGTTGAAGAAAAATAATAATAATAAAAGAAGAAAAATGTGAGGCTTTATAAGGTTGCCTTTTTGAAAACTGATTTTAAAATTACTCAAAATCAGATTTTAACTACATCAGAATATTCAATAATATTTTGGCCTCAATTTGGTTTACTAATCCCTCTTGCATGTTTTATAAAAATAAATTAAATGTGCATGATTAAATTATATGGCATGGTATAAATAAGAAGAGAGAATATGAAAAATGCCTTTTAGGTAAAATAATAGAAAATGAAAAGGATATAATTTTATATATATACTATATATTAAGGATATAACATCATAAAATGTTTTAAGGAATCTTCATTTAGTGATCTTTAATATAGACTGTATGTGCTATGGTCTTGGCTTAGTTATAATTAAAGTAAATATTATTTTATGTTTTTATTTGGAGTGTGTTAGTAAGCTTGCACAAAGAGGTAAAATGTAAGTACATTTAAACTTTGACTAACCTAAATTCCTAATCAAGATAGAGGTTCTTAAAGTTAAAATAGTGGTTTAATCAAAGATTAAGAGAGAAAAGCCACTTTTTTTTCTTTGTTTTTCCTTTTTCAAATCTCAGATGTGTTAAAAACATCTCTGGGAACATTTTTTTTTTTTTTAACTCAACTTTCATGAAGGTAAAATATTTCACTGCCAGGTTTTCATCCTGAGCATTATTTTGAATTGTTCAGAACTAGATGTATGTGATAATTAAGGTTTCTACTTTTTTTAAGTGTCATAGTTATCTAAGAAAATGGAAAGTTTATTATTTTTAAGAATGTTGATTTAAGGAAAATAGGGATATAGGGGATGACCACACATAATGGTATTCCTCATTTATTTTACTTTAGAGAAGTTAGTCTCAAATTTTATTACATAAAAGAAATAATAAGACATGTCCATTAAAAATAAACGGTTCTCTAGAGTTTTCCATTGCAGGTTTCTAATGAAAAGGTTTGAGTCCTGGAAACTTGCAATGATTAGAAGCAACTTAGAAATTTATATACGCATGGTCATCAAACCCTATTATTTTTTTAAAGATGGAGGATTGCCATGCTGCCCAAGTTGGTCTCAAGAAACCCTTCCACCTCAGCCTCCCAGGTTGCTGGGAATTGTAGGTGTGAACCATAGTGCCTTTCTCCCCAAAGCTATTTTGAGAACCACTGATTTCAAAACAATTGAAAATGTATTCTCAGACTGCTAATAAAAAGTAATATTGCCTTTAATTATGCATCAGTGGAAGGAATTGATTCATTCCATGGCTGTGCCTGAACTCTGATTTGAGTCAATAATTTCATTTCAAAACATTTTATTGAGTGCCTACCATGTGCCAGGAAAATTTCTAGGGTTAAAAACAGAGTAATGTAGGGGTTCATTCTAGCGGAGCAATAAAGACATAACAAACATGCCGATTTTATAATATGTTATAAGATATAAGGGATATGAAATAATAAAATAAAAAGAGGGATAGAGAGTAAAAGTGTTCAGGTAGATTTAAAAATGCAATGAGAAGTCATCCAAGAAAGGTTTAGTTGAGGCGAATTTTAAGCAAAGACTTGAAAGGATAAGATATTGAACCATGTTGATATCTTGTGGGAATTTATTTCAGGGCAGAGTGAATGAAAAAAGAACAATAACTAGGAGTCAAGATCTATCTTGGCATACTCTAGGAATAGCAAACTTGCAAGTGATACAAAGGGAAATAGCATGAACAAGGGGGAAAGGGTTTAAGATGAGGTCAGGAAGTTAAGAGGTTAAAGAGTTGGAAGGTGATGGTAAGGTCTTGGTAGGTCCCTGCAAGGATACTGTCTTTTACTTAAAATCAGATGTGACATCATTAATAGGTTTTGAGCAGGGAAGTGATTTGATATGATTTGCTATACTTTAACAAGGTCCCTCTAACTGCTGCTTTGAGAATTATTAAACGTGTGGGAGGGGAATGGGTAGAAGCAAGGAGATGAATTACGCCAGGGTAAAATCTCCAGATTTTGGAAGGCTGTGGTGGCATTAATATTAATATCATGAATTCCAGTCCATCTTGTAGTTGCAATTCAAATTCATTGACAAAGGTAACATTCAAAGTAAGAAATTGCTGGGAGTAAGTATGTTAGAGAATATACTCACTGTCTTCATTTATGTGAAAAAAATTTTAAGATAACACCCTAAATACACCCTAATTCTGAAGCACCAAACCACTGGCATATTGCACTGTTCTGCAAAGAGGATACGTAATGACAGACAATTCACCTAATGGCTACTGAAACATACCTTTATGTTACAGGACTACAATCTCAACCTAAATTTGACAGGTGTATGCCATGATAGACTGCTATTATGATCACAAGGTTAATAACATTTCAGTAACATCATTAATTCTCAGCATTATGTAGCTCAGCATCTGGGCCTGCAAAGATGATGTCAGTCTCAAAATCACTACAGCGTGGAAATGACTTCATTGAGCAATGCAGATGGATTCATTCTAGTATTGTAAAGTCAACATAGTTGAACACTGGCTGCATCACAGTATACATTACTGTGGTCTGGATCAAGTTGTGATGAAGTAATTTTCCTTAAGTTTATTATTTAGAAAACCTTTAGGGTGATCTCCTTGGACTTGACTTGAGAGTAGCCTTCCATTCCCCTACAACTTAGTAAATTGGCTTTTATCAGTTGCACATGGATATGTATAATTTGGAAGAATTTCAAATGAGATCCATATGGTTTGTGGCACTCTATGCTCAAACTTTTGGATGCATGAAATGAGATTCAAGTTTTTGGTACAGGTGATAGAATTAATAGCAAAGAATACAATACTCAATGTGAAAATCTACACATAAAGAGTAGCACTAGGTAGCAGTAATTTTAATAATGTTTCCTTCTCCTTTGCAGTGGGGTCACACCCTTGCCACGTCATTCTTATCACTCAGATTCCAAATTCTATAAAAACGTTAGTATAGGGTACATGTTTAAAATTCTATACTGAACAGTTAAATTCAGGGAATAAATGATAAAATTTAGTGTCACAATTAATACCAAATACCATAATTTAAAATGACATATTTTTATGTTCTTAGAAGAGATGCAGTTTTGTAATGTCAAATGAAAACATACAAATTTTAGTGGAACAACTCATTTTTCAAGTATATTTCTTCTGTAATAGCCATAAGCAGCAACATTCCCACATAGCTCCTATACTATTTATTTGATATTTGAGACAAAATTTAATTGTTTTGAAACAAAATAAATAGCATATTTTAAGTGTTTGATTATCTGTGAATATTTCCTTAGACATTTAAAAAACACAGTCCAAATGATTTCGCAACACAGACAGATGGGAGAAAAGACTGTACAGTGTGATACAACATTGTTAGTTCTTGTATATTAAAACTTTGACTTTGAACATTAGCTGTGAGAATGCAGGCATTACTCAGGAATCTATTTCACATATTTGCTTTTGTAATGCACATGTTTGTATAAGCATAATTGTACATAATCTAACTTACTGAATTCTGAATTTTAAAATATTTCATTCCTAGTGGAAAAAAAATCACAAGATTTTTCATTTTTCCTACAACAACATGAGTTACTTACTACTATTCTCCTGCGTTTTCCAGTGAAAAAACTAAAACTTCAGAGATTACTTAACTTGCCAAGGTTAAATTGTCAGTAAATCATAAAGCCAGAACACAAAACAAGGCAGATTGTCACCAGTTTGTTTTACTTAATCACTGTGTAACAGAAAATATTCATTTATCTGGCCATTATGTACCTCGCCAAAATCCTTCATATAATTATCATCCTAGCAAATAGTTTTCCTCCTTTACAAAAAATTAAATTTTAACTTTTTTAGAGTGAAAGCAACATATGTAGGTGACCAAAAGTATGATGTTTAATTTGCATAATATTTTAATTCTGCTAAAATTGTTTGCAAATTTCTAACTGTTGGTAGTCAACTAATTTCTATGTTCTATAGTTTTTGTCTCTTTTTTCATATATATATATATATATATACATATATTTATATTATTGCACTTTAGGTTCTGGGGTACATGTGAAGAACATGCAGGACTGTTGCATAGGTACACACATGGCAATGTGGTTTGCTGCCTCCATCCCCGTCACCTATATCTGGCATTTCTCCCCATGTTATCTCTCCCCAACTCCCCACCCCCTGCTGTCCCTCCCTTAGTCCGCCCAACAGACCCCAGTATGTGATGCTCCCCTCCTTGTGTCCATGTGTTCTCATTTTCAACACCCACCTATAAGTGAGAACATGCGGTGTTTGATATTCTGTTCTTATGTCAGTTTGCTGAGAATGATGGTTTCCAGGGTCATCCATGTCCCTACAAAGGACACAAACTCATGGTTTTTATGGCTGCATAGTACTCCATGGTGTATATGTGCCACATTTTCCTTGTCCAATCTATCATCGATTGGCATTTGGGTTGGTTCCAGGTTTCTGCTATTATAAACAGTGCCACAATGAATATACTTGTGCATGTGTCTATATAACAGAATGATTTATAATCCTTTGGATATATACCCAGTAATGAGTTTGCTGGGTCAAATGGAATTTCTATTTCTAGATCCTTGAGGAATTGCCACACTGTCTTCCACAATGATTGAACTAATTTACACTCCCACCAACAGTGTAAAAGTGTTCCTATTTCTCCACATCCTTTCCAGCATCTGTTGTCTCCAAGATCTGTTAATGATCGCCATTCTAACTGGCGTGAGATGGTATCTCAATGTGGTTTTGATTTGCATTTCTCTAATGACCAGTGATGATGAACATTTTTCATATGTTTTTTGGCCTCATATATGTCTTCTTTTGAAAAGTGTCTGTTCATGTCCTTGGCTCACTTTTAAATGGGTTTGTTTTTTTCTTGTAAATCTGTTTTAGTTATTTGTAGATTCTGGATATTAGTCCTTTGTCAGATGGGTAGATTGCAAGGATTTTTTTCCCCATTCTGTTGGTTGCCAGTTCACTCTAATAATTGTGTCTTTTGCTGTGCAGAAGCTCTGGAGTTTAATTAGATCCCCATTTGTGTATTTTGGCTTTTCTTGTCAATGCTTTTGTTTTAGTCATGAAGTCCTTGCCTACGCCTATGTCCTGAATGGTTTTGTCTAGGTTTTCTTCTAAGGTTTTTATGACGATAGGTCTTATGTTTAAGTCTTTAATCTATCTGGAGTTACTTTTAGTGTAAGATGTCAGGAAGGGGTCCAGTTTCTGCTTTCTGCACATGGCTAACCAGTTTTCCCAACACCATTTATTAAACAGGGAATCCTTTCCCCATTGCTTGTTTTTGTCTGGTTTGTCAAGGATCGGATGGTTGTAGATGTGTTGTATTGCCTATGAGGCCTCTGTTCTGTTTCATTGGTCTATATCTCTGTTTTGGTACCAGTACCATGCTGTTTTGATTACTGTAGACTTGTAGTATAGTTTGAAGTCAGGTAGCGTGACGCCTCCAGCTTTGTTCTTTTTGCTTAGAATTGACTTGGCTATAAGGCTCTCTTTAGTTCCATGTGAAGTTTAAGGTGGTTTTTTCCAGTTCTGTGAAGAGAGTCATAGGGAGCTTGATGGGGATAGTGTTGAATCTATAAATTACTTTGGGCAGTATGGCCATTTTCACAATATTGATTCTTCCTAGCCATGAGCATGGAATATTTTTCCATCTGTTTGTGTCCTCTCTTATTTCATTGAGCAGTGGTTTGTAGCTCTCCTTGAAGAGATCCTTTACATTCTTTGTTAGTTGTATTCCTAGGTATTTTATTCTCTTTGTAGCAATTATGAATAGCAGTTGATTCTTGATTTGGCTCTCTTTAAGTCTGCTATTGATGTATAGGAATGCTTGTGATTTCTGCACATTGATTTTGTATGCTGAGACTTTGCTGAAGTTGCTTATCAATTTCAGGAGATTTTAGGCTGAGACGATGGGGTCTTCTAAATATACAATCATGTCACCTGCAAATAGAGACAATTTGACTTCCTCCTTTCCTAATTGAATACTATTTATTTCTTTTTCTTGCCTGATTGCTCTGGCTAGAAATTCCAATACTATATTGAATAGGAGTGGTAGAGAGGGCATCCTTGCCTAGTGCCAGATCTCAAAGGGAATGCTTCCAGTTTTTGCTCATTCAGTATGATATTGGCTGTGGGTTTGTTGTAAATAGCTTTCATTATTTTGAGATACATTCCGTGGATACATAGTTTATTGAGAGTTTTTAGCATAAAGTGCAGTTCGAATTTCGTCAAAGGCCTTCTCTGCATCTATTGAGATAATCATGCGATTTTTGTCTTGGTTCTGTTTGTGTGGTGAATTACATTCATAGACTTGTGTATGTTGAACGAGCCTTGCATCTCCGGGATCAAGGCTACTTGATTGTGATGGGATAAGCTTTTTGATGTGCTGTTACAATCAGGTTGTCAGTATTTTATTGAAGATTTTTGCATCTATGTTCATCATGGATATTGTCCTAAAGTTTTCTTTTTTATATTGAGTTTCTGCTGGGTTTTGGTATCAAGATGATGTTGGTCTTGTAAAATAATTTCGGATGGATTCCCTCTCTTTGGATTGTTTGGAATAGTTTCAGAAGGAGTGGTAACAGCTCCTGTTTGTATGTCTGGTAGAATTCTGCTGTGAACCCATCGGGACCTGGGTTTTTTTGGTTGGTAGGCTACTAATTGCTGCCTCAACTTCATCCCTTTTTATTGGTCTATTCAGGGCTTTGACTTCTTCCTGATTTGGACTTGGGAGGGTGCTAGTATCCATTTACCAATTTTTCCAGGTTTACTGGTTTATGTGTATAGAGCTGTTTGCAGTAATCTCTGATGGTGGTTTGTATTTCTGTGGAATCTGTGGTTATATCCCCTTTATTATTTTTTATTGCATCTATTTGATTCTTCTCTCTTTTCTTTCTTATTGATCTGGCTAGTGGTCTGTCTATTTTGTTGATCTTTCAAAAAGCCAGCTCCTGGATTTATTAATTTCAGAAGGGTTTTTTGTGTCTCTATCTCCTTCAGTTCTGCTCTGATCTTAGTTATTTTGGCTCTGCTAGCTTTCTGAGTTTTTTAAATCTTGCTCCTATAGCTCTTTCAATTTTGATGATAGGGTGTCAATTCTAGTCCTTTCCTTGCTTCTCATGTGGGCATTTATTGCTATAAATTTTCCTCTAGATATGGCTTCTAAGATGTGTCCCAGAGATTCTGGTACCTTGTGTCTTCGTCCTTGTTGGTTTCAAAGAACATCTTTATTTCTGCCTTCATTTCATTATTTATCGAGTCGATGTTCAAGAGCCAGTTGTTGAGTCTTCATTAAGCTGTTGTGGTTCTGAGTTAGTTTCTTAATCCTTGAGTTCTAATTTGATTGCACTGTGGTCTGAGAGACTTGTTTGGTGTGATTTCCATTCTTTTTGCACGCCCTTTGCAAAAAAAGATCATTAAGAACTTCCTTTATGTATCTGGGTGCTCCTGTATTTGGGCGTGTATATATTTAGGATTGTTAGCTTTTCTTGTTGCATTGATCCTTTACGATTATGTAATGCCTTTCTTAGCCTCTGATCTTTGTTTGTTTAAAGTCTATCTCTACCAAGACTAGGATTGCCACTCCTGCTTTTTGCTCTCCATTTCTTGGTAATCTCCTCCACCCACTTATTTTTGAGCCTATGTGTATCCTTGCTCTTGGAGATGGGTTGCCTGGATATAGCACGCTCATGGGTTTTGACTTTTTATGCAATTTGCCAGTGTATGTCTTTTGATTGGGGCATTTAGCTCATTTATATTTAAGGTTAATATTGTTATGTGTGAGACTGATCCTGCCATTTTGATACTTTAACTGGTTGTTTTGCCCATTAGTTGACACAGTTTCCTCATTGTGTCATATGATCTTTACCATTTGGTATGTTTTGTGGAATGGCTGGTACTGGTTGTTCCTTTCCATGTTACTGCTCTCTTTCAGGAGCTCTTGTAAGGCAGGTCTGGTGGTTACAAAATCTCTGAGCAATTGCTTGTTCATAAAGGATTTTCTTTCTCCTTCACTTATGAAGCTTAGTTTTGCTGGATATGAAATTCTAGGTTGAAAGGTCCCTTCTTAAGGATGTCAATATGTGGCCCCCCACTCTTCTTCTGGCTTGTAGGCTTCTGCCAAGAGATCTGCTGTGCAAAAGGAGGGGGAAGAACAGTAATTGAGTTGGTCTCTGGATCATAGTATGTTCTAATAGATGATTTGATAAAGATTTGGTATGTGACGTGAGTTAAAGGAATTGAGCAGGAAGACTGTATTAGGAGAGAGAGACTTTATTGTTAGGTTAAGTAATTTACATTTCTGAAGTTGTGGGAACCTCTCATACCTCAGTTACTAGAGTGCAAAAGTTTGCTGATGAATGTTGAGCAATGCTGTTAATTTTTCCAGAACATATCCAAGAGAGATTGCATGTGGATTTTGAATAAGATTATCTCCTTTATACATGTAGTCTTTTAATATATTCTACCATATTATACTCTTGATTCCCCCTCTCTGTAGTGAATTGAGAAACAAATTTATTAGGTGAATTATTCCAGTTTCATAGTAATCAAACAAACAGCATGAACATAGTCTAGGAGACCTGGTGTCATTTTAATTTACTTTTCCTTGTGAGTTTACTGATGTGGAGATTATCCATTATAACCAGAGTTTCTATCGACCAGAAAATTCTTCAGCATACCCCAAACACCAATTTTCCGAATTGGAATATTTAATCACCACTCCTGCTTCTTTGGGTGCTGAAAAGAAGTTTGATCTTATATTTACATGAATTGCTCAATGTAAACAAAAGGAGAGAAAACATGAGATATTTTCAAAACCAAATAATGTCTATGATGCCAATGGGCATTATTCCCCTTTCCCATGTGGAAGATTCCTTCTCATCATTCACTGTTTTGGTCAAGAGCACACTGATGAAGAAAATCTTCAGTTGCCTTCCAGGTTTTTATTCACACCACAATTGTAATGCTTACCCCATTAATAAGTTACTTGTATTTCTAACTCTCCTGGCAACCACCATTACTATGATCTCTTTATGCCTGGTGTATTTCTCAATCATCCCTGGGTCTTCCATGTTTTACAGTGGTGCCTGGCATGTAGCAATAATCAATAAATGCTAAGAGAATGAATACACTGAAATGAATTTGTGAATGGATGAGTTTTGCTTTCTTTGGTACTGTAGTAGTTGTTATCTGCAGGTTATTTCTGTCTTTTACCTAATTTAGAAGATCCATGTGTAATTTGGTGATAGTTTGAACTACTAGTAGAACCAAAGGTCATCCTTTATTTAAATTCCCATAGTAGCTGATGCTTTCATTTACACATTGTAGACGGTCAACAATTGTTTAAAATTGGTGAATGGATGAATATCCAGGTGCCTCCTGGAGGAAAAGTAAATGGAGCAGATCATCCTCCAACGTAATCATTGCAATGTAATTTTTCATATGGGAATTGAATACTGAAATGATTCTCTGCAAAGGAAAAATATTGGACAATTAAGGTGCTAAGATTGCCTTTTCTGTGTTTTTGATTTGGTGACTCTGAAATGACACTAGTGCTCTTCAGATTTCTTTCCTTGTTAACTTTTGCTTAAGGCCAAAGAGGAATAACTAAGGACTCCTAAAGAGCTATTGGGAAAAAAAAAACCACACATACACAAAAAGTGGTGATAATAATATATATTATTTTCCTTTTTTTCCTGTAATTTTGTTGATGTTATTACTACCATTTAAATATGGTTAATATCAATGATTACTTTTAGTAGCACTTAAGGACTTTTCATCTTTCAAATTACTACTCTGGCATGCATTATTTATGCACTTTGATTTGAATTTGCATGTTGAAATTTTCTTTTGGCTTCTAAATTCAGTTAAAATGTACTCAGAGTTTTGAAGGCTGCAGTTTATACAACTTACCTTATTAGCTATGAATGGAATACAGATTTACCCTGAAAATGATCTAGTTGTTTATATTTTAATCACATATGCATATAGTGCTATAAATGTTAACCAGGGTAGATTTTTCCCAGCTGCCTAGCCAAAGAGCACTGTATTCAGTGTCACAGTTCAGTTGAGCTATTGTTATCTGTATGAGATCAATCTTCTGGAGAAGGCAATAAAGGTTTTCTCATTTAATTTGCTTTCAACAAGTTCTCTCCCCTCTTTTTTTTTTTTTTTTTTTATAATTTTAAGTACTGCTCTTAGTAGGTCATTAGACTTTGAGAATTATTCACTTTGTTAGCCCAAACACTAAAACCTTGTGTCTTTTAACTCTGATTAGTGACACTTTAATAAAGTCATTGGAAGTTCAGTGCACTGAATTTTCCAACTTTTCTAATGTTTCTATGGTCACGGGAGAGCAACCTGTATTGAAGCTCAGTACACAATCTTTTAAATGCAAATCTTGGAAAGCTGTGTGTAATTTTGTATATCTGACTTCAACAGGGACTGCAAAATGTGAGGGATTAAAAATAAAAGCAGTAGCAGTGTTTTCCTTTTTTTTTCAAGTTGGGGTACAGTAAGCTTTGGAAAATAGAGAAGTTGTCAGTTAACTAAACTTGAGTCTTTGAGAATAAAAAAACTTGCAGATTAAAACTTTTATGGCTATGCTTTTTTTTTTGTGACAAACCAATGAGTACAAAACCTCATTTTCTTCCACATGATTAGATAATAAGGGTAATGCAAACAATTGAATCAAAAATTTCTTAGAGATAGAGCCTTGAATTACTTTTTTGAAAAAGTAAAGAAAAAGTATGTTCAATGACTGTAATTAAATCATGCACGGTGAACCCACTTTGGAGGAATTAATGCATTTTGTATTACATTGCGACTTGAGTGAACATTTACAACACGTGAGAATGGAAAGGATGAGAAATTATGGTTGTCTTTTGGTTCACAAGAATTCAAGGAGGCAGGTCATTGACTTAATTTTCATGGGAAGACTGACTCTGGCCTGCTCGCATATTCAGAGGCCAAACAACCTGGTATTGACAGCCTCAATTTGGGAGGGGAACATGCAGCAGCATTGTGCCATGGTTTGTTGAGGAAAAACAAGGGAAGATTTAAAACAAAGCTGTGAATAGGAACAGTAGCCCTTGTGTCTTGAAGCTGACTGACTTTTCCCCTTTAGAACTTCATGAAAGTGTTACCCTTTCCTTCAAATCAGGTCTATACTGTGGTAAGAGAAATATTTAAGATATAATTCAGTGACTCTAGGAGTGGGAGCATTTACACTTCTTGAAAGAAATAAGGTGGGAGCCATTAATTGCAAATACCATACGAAAGCATGAGCCTGAGAGGTAGGCTCAGTGCTAGTCAGGGCATATATAAGAATACTAATACTGATAGCCATTTTTTTCCAAACCATAGATATATATTACCAATCATATGATATAAATTATATATTATCATAATATATAATAAATAGCATATATTCTATGTATTTCAATCATGTAACCTATTCACATATTTTATATAGAGAAATACACAAATATAGATAAAAAGACCAATCGATTAATGGTACTAATGAAAGAAGACAAGAAAAATCCATATAGTAACATTTACAGATTTTTTTAGAAGTAAAAATAAATGTCAATAGTACATCCAGTGGAAAAATAGTTTTCTAGAACTGTCCCTCTTTTCCAGTACCTCTTCAGTTTATTGACCTTTGAAGAGATGGCTGCTAACACTTAACCAAAAACATTTATTTAAAAAAGAAAAATTAACTTGTACTTTTGAGTACATATTTGATATATAATTTGAATATTATATTTAAAATATAAAGCATAAATAGAAATCATAAAAATTACTAATATATTATAATTTGTAAGTATGCTCACTGTGTTATATTTCCATTGGGGTTTGAATCCATTTTTCATCAGACTACAATAAAAATTACTTTTATTTAAAAAATTAATACAGATTACATAAAATACTAAGATGATTTTAGTACATAGTTTCTAAAATTTTAAAAAAGACTCAAGACTTTATAATCGACCTCTGAGTTATATGTCTGAAAATTAATTGACTTTTGGTTTTGAATATATTACTAATTCATTTAGCCAGTTTAATTGGATTTATCAGTGTTAAGAGTTAGCACTTTATCATAATAATCATACTGATGCTTAATACCCTCTATCTATTATTTGGGATGTCTGGAGTTGAAAAACATTACAACATAATTTAAATGAAGAAAAAAATCATGAAGCTTAGGATCAGAAGGCCCAGAGTTCAAATTTCACATCACTCAGTCCCTGAACTAGCTCATGATGCTGAAAAAGTTGCACAATATTTCTGAACCTCTATTTCTTTATCCATGGAACAACGATGTCAATATTTACTTTGTTTAGTTATTGTGTGTGCTAATTAGTTAATATACCAAAACACCTAACATAGTCATTTGTGTACCAAGAAATTTATGGAAATAATATTTATTAGATAAATTAGAACATATTCTTTGATATATAAAGTGCCCAATTAATATACAACTTTAGAGTTTAGAGAACAGAACAAAATAGCAAGGTGCCCACATCTACAATATGAAGAACAATGACGTGTTTTATCTAGGGTGTACACTTTAGAAAGTTGAAGGATCCTTTCTGATCTCATGTGTCCTGCTCATCAGTGTATCACCAGTGCTGATCCTGGTGCCTGATAGAGCAATCAATAATTAATGCTTGAATGAGGAAGTGAATCAACATTCAGGATTAGAGTGGAGAAAATTAATCTTCTAGAACTGCCCCTCTTTTCCAGTGGAGAAAATTAATTTTTCTCCACTCTAGGTACAACCAGTAAAGGTCATATACTAGAATAGTTCTTCTTTTTATAGTATGAATACATAAATTAATGATTCTGGAAAATATGTTCAGATTAAGTAAATATTCAAACTTGGAGCAATCATCCAAGATAGGCCTATAAGGCTGTCTACATGGATAGTAGCCATAATAATGTTGATAATCCTATAATGTTTACTTGTGATCAAAGCCAACATCTTTTTCCTAAAAGGATGTGCTGAATTTATTTTGAAATTAAATTTAGGATAATTTATACTATAGTTATCAAATATTAGAGAAAACTGCAGGCATATTTTATGAGGCTAAAGCTGGAGAAATCTAAGAGTTCTCTATAGTTAATTTCCTGAAAATAGAAGTTATTTTCCAAAAGTCCAAACAAATAAGGAAGATTAAAAACTAAAATAAATTGTCCATTAAGAAATAATAAATCTATGCATTGGGAATGTTGTATTTAGTTTTGGTTACTACAATTAGAAAACATTCTAAAAAATGATTAAATTATCCAGTGAGGTTTAGAAGAGTATACTAAACACATGACAATTAGGACTCTTAAGTCTATGGAAGGAAAATATAAAAGACATTTTTATTGAAGTTTATTAAATGATGTAAATTATTACTGAAACTACATTTGTTTGGAATTTTCCAATATATTAAAGCAATGACTAATACTTGTAGTTGAGGGAAATATATTTAGGGAAAGTAATACAATATTCAGTATTCTATTATGTATACCATATTAACACATGTGTTATGGGTTGAAATTACACCAGTATTACAAGAGGAAAAATGGGTTGAAAGTGTAAGTTTAAAAGAGTTTCAAATTAGTTTGTGAATGGATATCATACCCTTCCACAAATAACTCTGTTTTCCAAATTCAAAGATGGAATATTAAATCAGAGTTGGTAGTTGTTGCTTTTGTTTACTGTATTTCTCATTCAGCCTAAATGCTCCTATCTATAACAAGCTTTGGAAAAGCATCACGCATCTGAAATTCTTGCATTCTAATGTTCATACCTAGAGAGATTTATGCTGACTTAAGCAGCCAAATAGCACAAGTGGAATTTTATATGAAGTATACACCATGCATGATTCAATATATATGCCCACTTTTAAATATACTAATAGTATATTTGGACTATAATAATAAATTCATTTCAAATATTTCACATGCACACCATGTTCATTGCAGCACAGTTACAATAGCAAAGACCTGGAACCAACCCAAATGCCCATCGATGATAGACTGGACAGGGAAAATGTGGCACATATACACCATGGAATTACTGCAGCCATCAAAAACGATGAGTTCGTGTCCTTTGTAGGGACATGGATGAACCTGGAAACCATCATTCTCAGCAAACTGACACAAGAACTAAAACAAACACCGCATGTTCTCACTCATAGGCGGGTGTTGAACAATGGGAACACATGGACACAGGGAGGGGGAGTATCACACACTGGGGTCTGTCGGGGGGAAAAAGGGGAGGGATGGTGGGGGGTGGGAGTGGGGAGGGATAGCATGGGGAGAAATGCAGATATAGGTGATGGGGAGGAAGGCAGCAAATCACACTGCCATGTGTGTACCTATGCAACAACTCCATTCTCACATACCCCTAATAAAAAAAAAAAACAAACAAATATTGTCATTTTACTTGACATTCATATCATCGCATAAAGTAGATACATATTATATAAAGATGCACAAAGGCTCATTTCAGAAATGAAAACAAATAACTTTTATTATTTTTTACAAAGGTTAAGGACAATAAAAACTGATTAAAATCCTGCAAAAACAATTCAAAGGGCTTCATTTGGGCCCTAAACTTAATGCAAAATCTCAACACACATTTTGAGTTTATAATTGCTTACTACATTATATTTATTTTGTAGTAAGTAACTGTGGTCAGTTTTTTATGTATGGATCTACTAACTTCAATGAAATTTGGAGCCAGTAAGTTTCTATAAAATGGAGTCTGTTTATTTGTCACTTAATAAAAATATACCTTTCACATAGTGAAGGAATAAGACCAGACCTTTCCCATTACAGCATATGCCCACATTCCGTCTGGAAGGTCCCAATCTAGCTTCTGTAAAAAATGTGTTTCTAAGCTGCTGAATCAAAGCAAAGATTCAACTCCCTTAGCTGAACGAACACACACCATAGCAGTTTCACAGATACGTTTATTCTTTGTTTTACAGGGAATCTTACTGCTATTTCGTACAACATGGGATTTAGCTTGGAAACGTCAGTTTTGAGATTCTCCACAGAAAGCGTTCTCCAACTGCTGCATGCACGCATCAGTGTAACTCTCTAAGTTGAATGCACACATTGTCAAACATTCTCCTATATATCTTCCTTTCAGTGTTTAATGTCAGATCTTTCCTATTACAACATATGCCCACTATGTGTCTGGAATTTCCCTATCTAGCTCTGTAAGCAATGTGTTTCTAAGCTACTGAATTGAAGCAAAGATTCAACTCTATTAGTTGAAGGAACACACACCACAGCAGTTTCACAGATATGCTTCTTTTGTGTTTTAGAGGCTGTTTTACTGCTATTTCATACAACACGGGATTTTGCTAGGAAACGTCAGTTTAGAGATTCTCCACAGAAAGCGTTCTCAAACTACTACTTACACACATCAAGGAAACTCTCTAAGTTCAATGCACACATTGTCAAGCATTCTCCCATACAGCTTCCATTTAGTGTTTAATGTCAGATCATTACCATTACAACATATGCCCACTATGTGTCTGGAATTTCTCAATCTAGCTTCTGTAAGCCATATGTTTCTAAGCTACTGAATTGAAGCAAAGATTCAACTATATTAGTTGAAGGAACACACACCATAGCAGTTTCACAGATATGTTTCTTCTGTGTTTTAGAGGCAGTCTTACTGCTATTTCGTACAACACGGGATTTTGCTTGGAAATGTCAGTTTAGAGATTCTCCACAGAAAGCGTTGTGGAGCTGCTGCATAAACACACCAAGGAAACTCTCTAAGTTGAATGCACACATTGTCAAGCATTCTCTCAGATAGCTTCCTTTTAGTGTTTAAGGTCAGATCTTTCCCATTACAGCATAGGCCCACTTTCCATCTGGAATGTCCCAATGTAAATTCTGTAAGAAATGTGCTTCTACGCTGCTGAATTGAAACAAAGATCCCACTCTATTAGTTGAACGAACACACACCATATCAGTTTCACAGATACGTTTCTTCTGTTTCTTAGAGGAAGTTTTACAGCTATTTCGTACAACACGGGATTTTGCTTGGACACGTCAGTTTAGAGATTTTCCATGGAAAGCGTTCTGGAACTGCAGTACACACACATCAAGGAAACATTCTAAGTTGAATGCACACATTGTCAAGCAATCTCCCAGATAGATTCCTTTTAGTGTTTAAGGTCAGATCTTTCCCATTGCAGCATATGCCCACTTTCCGTCTGGAATATCCCAACCTAGCTTCTGTAAGAAATGTGTTTCTTAGCTGCTGAATCAAAATAAAGATTCAACTCTCTTGGTTGAACGAGCACACACCATAGCAGTTTCACAGATACATTTCTTCTATGTTTTACAGTCACTCTTGGTCCTATTTCATACAACATGGGATTTTGCTTGGAAACGTCAATTTTCAGATTCTCCACAGAAAGCGTTCTCAAACTGCTGCATACGCACATCAAGGAAACTCTCTAAGTTGAATGCACACATTGTCAAGCATTCTCCCGGATAGCTTCCTTTTAGTTTTTAAGGTCAGATCTTTCCCATTACAACATATGCCCATTTTCCTTCTGGAATGTCCCAATCTAGCTTCTGTAAGAAATGTGTTTCTAAGCTGCTGAATCGAAACAAAGATTCAACTTCCTTAGTTGAACGAACACACACCATGGCAGTTTCAGAGATATGTTTCTTCTGTGTTTTACAGGCAGCCTTGGTGCTATTTCCTACAACACAGGAATTTGCTTGGAAATGTCAGTTTTGAGATTCTCCACAGAAAGCGTTCTCAATCTGCTGCATACCCACATCAGTGTAACTCTCTAAGTTGAATGCAGACATTGTCATGCATTCTCATAGATAGCTTCCTTTTAGTTTTTAATCTCATATCATTCCCAATACAATATATGCCCACTTTCCGACTGTAATGTGCCAATCTAGCTTCTGTAAACAATGTGTTTCTAAGCTGCTGAATCAAAACAAAGATTCAACAATATTAGTTGAACTAACACACATCATAGCAGTTTAACAGATACGTTTCTTCTGTGTTTTAGAGTTAGTTTTACTGCTTTTTCGTACAACACGGGATTTTGCTGGGAAACATCAGTTTAGAGATTCTCCACAGAAAGCGTTCTCAAACTGCTGCATACACACATCAGTGTAACTCTCTAAGATGAATGCACACATTGTGAAGCACTCTCCCAGATAGCTTCCTTTTAGTGTTTAAGATCAGATCTTTCCCATTACAGCATATGCCCACTTTCCGTCTGGAATGTCCCTATCTAGCTTCTGTAAGAAACTTGTTTCTAAGCTGCTGAACTGAAACAAAGATTCAACTCCCTTAGTTGAATGAACACACACCATAGCAGTTTCACAGATACATTTCTTCTGTGTTTTACAGGGAGTCTTACCGCTTGTTTGTACAATACGGGGTTTTGCTTGGAAACGTCAGTTTTGATATTCTCCACAGAAAGCGTTCTCAAGCACCTGCATACACACATCAGTGTAACTCTGTAAATTGAATGCACACGTTTTCAAGCATTATCCCACATAGCTTCCTTCTAGTGTTTAATGTCAGATTTTTCCCATTACAACACATTCCCACTTTCCGTCTGGAATGTCCCAATCTAGCTAGTTTAAGCAATGTGTTTCTAAGCTACTGAATGAATGAAAACAAAGATTCAACTCTATTAGTTGAACGAACACACACCATAGCAGTTTCACAGATACGTTTCTTCTGTGTTTTAGAGGCAGTTTTATTTGTATTTCGTACAACAAGGGATTCCGCTTGGAAACGTCAGTTTAGAGATTCTCTACAGAAAGCGGTCTCAAACTGCTGCATACACATATCAGTGTAACTCTCTAAAGTGAATGCACACATTGTCAAGCATTCTCCCAGATAGCTTTCTTTTAGTGTTTAAGGTCAGTTCTTCACAATTAGAGCATATGCCCATTTTCCGTCTGCAATGTCCGAATCTAACTTATGTAAGACATGTGTTTCTAAGCTGCTGAGTCGAAACAAAGTTTCAGCTCTCTTAGTTGAACCAACACACAATATAGCAGTTTCACAGACACGTTTCTTCTGTGTTTCACAGGCAGTCTTGGAGCTATTTCATACAACACGGGATTTTGCTTTAAAACGTCAATTTTGAGAATCTCCACAGAAAGCGTTCTCAACCTGTTGCATACACACATCAGTGTAACTCTCTAGGTTGAATGCACACATTGTCAAGTATTTTCCCAGATACTTTCCTTTTAGTGTTTAATGTCATATCATTCCCAACACAACATATGCCAACTTTCCATGTGTAATGTTACAATCTACCTTTTGTAAGCAATGTGTTTCTAAGATAGTGAATCCAAACAAAGATTCAACTCCCTTAGTTGAACGAACACACACCACAGCAGTTTCACAGATACGTTTCTTCTGTGTTTTATAGGCAGTCTTGGTACTATTTCGTACAACACAGGATTTTGCTTGAAATAGTAAATTTTGAGATTCTAAAACAGAAAGCGTTCTCAAACTGCTGTATACACACATCAGTGTAACTCTCTTAGTTCAATGCACACACTGTCAAGCCTTCTCCCAGATAGCTTACATTTAGTGTTTAATGTCAGATTTTTCCCATTACAACATATGCCCACTTTCCGTCTGGAATGTCCCAATCTAGCTTCTGTAAGCAATGTGTTTCTAAGCTACTGAATCGAAACAAAGTTTCAACTATATTAGTTGAACGAACAGACACCATAGCAGTTTCACAGATAGGTTTCTTCTGTGTTTTACAGGTAGGCTTACTGCTATTTCGTACAATGCAGGATTTTGTTTTGAAACATCAGTTTAGAGGTGCTCCACAGAAAGCGTTCTGGAACTGCTGCATACACACATCAAGGAAACTCTCTCAGTTGAATGCACACATTGTCAAGCATTTTCCCAGATTGCTTCCTTTTAGTGTTTAAGGTGAGATCTTTCCCATTACCGCATATGCCCACTTTCTGTCTTTAACATCACAATCTAGCTTTTGTAAGAAATGTGTTTCTTTGCTGCTGAATTGAAACAAAGATTCAACTCTTTTATATGAACGAACACACTGCATAGCAGTTTCACAGATACATTTCTTCTGTGTTTTACAGGCAGTCTTACTTCTATTTTGTACAATACGGGAGTTTTCATGGAATCGTCAGTTTTGAGATTCTCCACAGAAAGCGTTCTCCAACAGCTGCATACACCCATCAGGGTAACTCTATGAGTTGAGTGCACACATTGTCTAGCATTCTCCCAGATAGCTTACTTTTGCTGATTAAGGTCAGATATTTCCCGTTATATCATTTGCCCACTTTCGGTCTGGAATGTCCCAATCTAGCTTCTGTAAGAAATGCGTTTCTAAGCTGCTGAATCGAAACAAAGATTCAACTCTCTTGGTTGAACGAACACACAACATAGCAGTTTCACGGGCACGTTTCTTCTGTTTTACAGTCACTCTTGGTGCTATTTCTTACAACACGGGATTTTGCTTGGAAACATCAATTTTGAGATTCTCCACAGAAAACGTTCTCCAACTGCTGCATACACACATCAAGAAAATGCTCTAAGTTGAATGCACACCTTGTCGACCATTCTCCCATATAGCTTCCTTTTAGTGTTTATGGTCAGATCTTTAACATTACAGCATATGCCCACTTTCTGTGTGGAATGTCCCAATCTAGCTTCTGTAAGAAATGTGTTTCTAGAGAGATCCAAGATGGCCGATTAGCAGCAGCTCAGGATTGTAGCTCCCACTGAAAGCACAGAGAGTGAGTGGATGCCACATTTTCAGACGAATTTTCATTGCCCACGGACCAAGAGATTCTTGGTGGAGGAGCCCCACGGGTCGCCAGCGCAACTCTTTTGGAGGGCGCGGCCATTTTGCAGGTGCCCCGGCACGGCGGTTCTCAGTCCGGAGTATACAGGACTGAGTGCCCTTTGGTTGGCGTTTGGAGCTCTGGGAAAGCAGAGTCTCCCAGTCAGCTGATTGAAAAGTGGACTGAAGTGAGGAATCAGACTGGGAGATTCCCAGGCAGAAAAGCGCCACGAATCTTAACGCCGCTGTTTCAGCCGGCATAGTGGGTTGCTGCAGGGGAAGGCTGGTACCCACCTCCACAAAAAAAATAAATAAATAAAAACAGCAGTTGGAACTGCTGAAGATTGAGAGTTTCACAGCAAGTACAGCTGAACCTGGGAAGGTCCAGCTCTGTGGGGGGAGGGGGCGTCCACTGAAGGAAAATTAAGAAATAGAAAAAACTTTACCACCAACAAGCTGGACGTCCACTCAGAGACCTAATCTGAAGGTCAGCAATTACACAGACGACAGGTGGATAAATCCACAAAGATGGGAAGAAACCAGCACAAAAAGGCTGAAAACACCCGAAATCAGAATGCCTCTCCTCCTACAGAGGATTGCAGTGCCTCATCACCAATTCAACAAGGCCTGATAGAAAATGAATGTGAGGAATCAACAGAATCAGGCTTCAGAAGGTGGATAATGAGAAACTTCTGTGAGCTAAAAGAACATATTCTAGCCCAATGCAAGGAAACTAAGAACCTTGAAAAAAGGTTTCACGAAATGTTCATGAGAATGGACAATTTAAAGAGGAATATAAGTGAATTAATGGAGCTGAAAAACACAATACGAGAACTTCGAGAAGTATGCACAAGTTTTAACAGTCGAATTGATCAAGCAGAAGAAAGGATTTCAGAGGTCGAAGACCAACTTAACAAAATAAAACGAGAAGACAAGATTAGAGAAAAAAGGGTAAAAAGGAATGAGCAAAGTCTCCAAGAAATATGGGACTATGTGAAAAGACCTAATCTACGTTTGATAGGTGTACCTGAATGTGACGGAGAGAATGAATCCAAGCTGGAAAATATTTTTCAGGATATTATCCAGGAAAACTTTCCTAACCTAGCAAGGCAAGACAATACCCAACTCCAGGTAATACAGAGAACACCACAAAGATATTCCTCAAAAAGAGCAACCCCCAAGGCACATAATCATTAGATTTATCAGGGTTGAAACAAAGGAGAAAATACTATGGGCGGCCGAGAGAAAGGTCAGGTTACCCACAAGGGGAAGCCTATCAGACTCACAGCTGATCTCTCAGCAGAAACCCTACAAGCCAGAAGAGAGTGGGGGCCAATATTCAACATCCTTAAAGAAAAGAACTTTCAACCCAGAATTTCATATCCAGCCAAACTAAGTTTCATAAGTGAAGGAAAAATAAAATTTTTTACAAACAAGAAAGTACTCAGAGATTTCATTACCACCAGGCCTGCTTTACAAGGGCTTTTGAAAGAGGCACTATATATAGAAAGGAACAACCAGTATCAGCCACTTCAAAAAACCCATCAGTAAGCTGCATCCAGATCCATCTTACATGCAAGGATATACAGAGACTCAAAACAAAGGGATGGAGGAAGATTTGCCAACCAAATGGAGAGCAAAAAAGAAAAAAAAAGCAGTAGTTGCAATTCTCATCTCTGATAAAATAGACTTTAAAGTAATAGAAACCGAAAGAGATAAGAAGGACATTGTATAATGGTAGAGGGATCAATGTAACGGGAAGAGCTAATGACCCTAAGTCTATGTGCACCCAATATAGGAGCACCCAGATACATAGGGCAACTTCTTGGTGACTTACAAAGAGACTTGGACTCCCACACAATAATAGTGGGAGACTTTAACATTACATTGTCAATATTGGACAAATTAATGAGACAGAAGGTTAAGAAGGATACCCGGGACTTGAACTTAAACCTCAAACAAGTAAACTTAATAAACATTTACAGAACTCTCTACTCCAAATCCACAAAACATACATTTTTTTTCAGTAACACATCACATTTATTCTAAAAGTGACCACATGGTTGGGAGTAAATCACTCCCTAGCAATTGCATAGCATTTCATAGGTTTAAATGAAATATTGGTTGGCTGTTTGTTTGTTATTTTCCTCCCTTATTCCTTCCTGTCTCCATTGTATAACACAATTATTAGTATAAAAAAGCTTTCAATATCCATTTGTAGACTGCATTCTAGCCTGGGCAATAGAGCAAGATTCCCGTTCTCTCTCCCCTTTTTTTTTCTTCTTCTTCTTTTTCTCTTTATTTCATTCTTTTTTTTCTTCCTTCTTTCTCTTTTTCTCTTAAAAAAAAAAAAAAAGAAGGAGCATAGGCTGTGAGCCAGGACATTAAAAAAAAAAAAAAAAAGAAAGAAATTGTGTTTCTAAGCTGCTGAGTTGAAACAAAGATTCAATTCCTTTAGCTGAATAATACACACCACAGCAATTTCACAGATACGTTTCTTCTGTCTTTTACAGGCAGTCTTGCTGCTATTTCGTACAACACGGGATTTGGCTTGGAAACGTCAGTTTTGAGAGTCTCCACAGAAAGCATTCTAAAACTGCTTCATACACACATCAGTGTAACTCTTTAAGTTGAATGCACACATTGTCAAGCATTCTCCCAGATAGCTTCCTTGTAGTGTTTAATATCACATCTTTCCCATTACAACATATGCCCACTTTCCGTCTGTAATGTCCCCAAATCTAGCTTCTGTAAGGAATGTGTTTCTAAGCTGCTGAATCGAAACAAAGATTCAACACTATTAGTTGAACGAACACACAACATAGCAGTTTAACAGATACGTTTCTTCTGTGTTTTAGAGGCAGTTTTACCGCTATTTCGTACAACACGGGATTTTGCTTGGAAACATCAGTTTAGAGATTCTCCACAGACAGCGTTCTCAAACTGCTGCATACAAACAACAGTGTAACACTCTAAGTTGAATGCACGCATTGTCAAGCACTCTCCCAGATTGCTTCCTTTTAGTGTTTAAGGTCAGATCTTTCCCATTACAGCATATTCCACTTTCCCTCTGGAATGTCCCTATCTAGCTTCTGTAAGAAATGTGTTTCTAAGCTGCTGAATCGAAACAAAGATTCAAATCCCTTAGTTGAACGAACACACACCATAGCAGTTGCACAGATACGTTTCTTCTGTGTTTTAGAGGCAGTTTAACCGCTATTTCATACAACACGGGATTTGGCTTTGAAACATCAGTTTAGAGATTCTCCACAGAAAGCGTTCTCAAACAGCTACATACAAACATGAAGGAAACTCTCTCAGTTGAATGCACACATTGTCAAGGATTTTCCCAGATAGCTGCATTTTAGTGTTTAAGTTCAGATCTTTCCCATTACCACATATGCCCACTTTCCATCTGGAATGTCCCAATCTAGCTTCTGTAAGAAACATGTTTCTAAGCTGCTGAACTGAAACAAAGATTCAGTTGTCTTAGTTGAACGAACTCACACCATAGCGGTTTCACAGATACGTTTGTTCTGTGTTTCACAGGCAGTCTTCATGCTATTTCATACCACACGGGATTTTGCTTGGAAACGTCAGTTTTGAGATTCTCCACAGAAAGCGTTCTCCAACTGCTGCATACACACATCAGTGTAACTCTCTAAGTTGAATGCACACATTGTCAAGTATTCTCTCAGATAACTTCCTTTTAGTGTTTAAGGTCAGATCTTTCCCATTACAACTTCTGCCCATTTTCCATCTGGAATATAACAATCTAGCTTCTCTAAGAAATGTGCTTGTAAGCTGCTGAATGGATTCAAAGATTCAAGTCTCTTAATTAAACGAACACACACCATAGCAGTTTCACAGATACGTTTCTTCTGTGTCTTAGGGGCAGTTTTACTGCTATTTCGTATAATACGTGATTTTGATGGGACACATAAGTTTAACGATTCTCCACAGAAAGCGTTCTAGAACTGCTGCATACACACATCAAAGTAACTCTCTAAGATGAATGCACACATTGTCAAGCATTCTCCCAGATAGCTTCCTTTTAGTGTTTAATGTCAGATCTTTCCCCTTACAACATATGCCCACTTTCCAT
>JAZHEH010000721.1:0-167858 GCA_036589455.1 Ateles fusciceps
CAGTCTTGCCTGTCTCAATCTAGCTTCCGTGAGTACTGTTTTTTGAAGTGGCCAAATTGAAAACAAGATTTTAACACTCTTAGTCCAACAAACACACACCATAGGAGTTTCACATAGATGTGCTCCTCTGTGTTTACAGGTAGTCTTACTGCTCATTCGTACTAAACGGGATTTTGCTTGGAATCGTCAATTTTACAAATGCTCCCCCAGTTAGCGCTTCCAGACTGTTGCATACAAGTATTGAGCATAACTCTCTAAGTCCAATGTACGCATTGTCAAGCATTCCCCCTGATAGCTTCCGTTTAGTGTTTAATGTAAAGATCTTTACCATTACAGCACATGCCCATGTTCCATCTGGAATGACCCAACCTTGCTTCTCGCAGAAATGGGTTTATAAACTGTGGAGTCGAAACAAAGATTCAAACTCTCTGAGCTCAACGGACAACACACTGTAGCAGCTTCACTCTATAAGCTTTTTGTGCTTTACAGGCCGGTCCCACCGCTATTTCGAACAACTCGGGATTTTGCTTGGAAACGGTCAGTTCCGCGGTACTCCACAGAAAGCGTTTCTCCAACTGCTGCATACACACATCAGTGTAACTATCTACGTTGGAAGTACACATTATCAACCCCTCTCCCGCATAGCTTCCTTTAGTGTTTCAAGGTGAAATTTCCCGGGGGATCGTGTTGGCCCAGTTACGGTCGTTGCATGTCTGAATCTTGCATCTGTAATCGAAATGTGTTTCTAAGCTGCCGAATCAAAACAAAGATTCTACTATCGTAGCTGTACAAAAACACACTGTAGGAGTTTCTAGACAGGACCTTCTCCGCTTCACAGGTACTTCTAGACTGCTATTTCGTACGACACAGGATTTTGCTGGGAAACGTCAGTTTTAAGATTGTCCATAGAAAGCATTCTGGAAATTGCTTCATACATACATGAGTGTAACTCTCTAAGTTGATTGCACACATCATCAATCCTTTCACACATAGTCTCCTTTTAGAATTTTAGTTGCGATCTTTCCCATTACAGCATATGCCTCTTTTGAGTCTGGAATGTCGGAATCTGAGCTTTTGGAAGAAATGTGTTTCTAGGCTGACGAATCAAAACAAAGATTCAATTCTCCTACCCAACGATACACACCATAGCAGTTTCACAGATACGTTTCTGCTGTGCTTTATAGGCCGTCTTACTGGTAGTTCGGAAGACACGGGATTTTGCTTGTAAACGTGACATTGCAGATTCTCCACAGAAAACCACCTCAAACTCCTGCATAAGCACATCAGTGTAACTCTCCAGGTTGAATGCACACATTGTCAAGTCTTCTCCCAGATAACTTCCTTTTAATGTTTAAGGTGAGATCTTTCGCATTACAGCATATGCAAACTTTCCGTCTGGAATGTACCAGTCTACCTTCTGTACAAAATGTGTTTCTAAGCTGCTGAAGTGAAACAAAGATTCAATTCTCTTAGTTTAAGGAACACACACAATAGCAGTTTCACAGATACGTTTCTTCTGTGCCTTACAGGCAGGCTTATTGCTATTTCGTACCACACGGCATTTTGTTTGGAAATGTCAGTTTTGAGATTCTCCACATTAAGCTTTCTCAAACTCCTGCCTACACACATCACTGTAACTCTCTAAGTTGAATGCACACATTATCAAGCCTTCTCCTGGATAGCTTCCTTTAGTGTTTAAGGTGAGATCTCCCTATTGCAGCACATGCCCATTTTCCGTCCTCGGAATGTCCCAATCTAGCATCTGTACGAGATGTGTTTCTAAGCTGCCAAATCGAAACAAAGATTCTTTTATCTTAGTTGTACAAATACACACCGTAGCAGTGTTCTACATAAGGCAAAGACTAGGCAAGGTCCCATGGGCACCATAGTAAATCACAGCAAGGCAAGGAAAGGCACCATGGACACCAAGGTAAGGCAAGGCAATGCATCCTGGGCACCATGGTAAGAAAAGACAAGACAAGCCATCATGGATACGATGGTAAGGCAAGGCAAGGTAACCCAGTGCAAGGCAAGACAAGAAACACCATAATTAGTACGTTGAGGCAAGGCTAGGGATGGCAGGGAAGGCACGATGGGCAACATGATAAGGGAATGGAAACAACGAAAGACACCCATAGACATCATGGTAAGGCAAGGGATTACAAGGCACCATGGATATCATGGTAAGGCAAGACAAGGAAAGGAACCATGGGCACTATGGTAAGGCAAGGCAAGGGAGGCAAGGTACCATGGTCACCATGGTAGGCAAGCCAAGGCACCATGGGAGTCTTGATAAGGTAAGGAAAGGCAAGGATGGCCAGCTCACCATGGGTACCATGGTAAGACCTAGGCAAGGTAAGATAATGAACCACAGGCACCATTCGAAGGCAAGGCAGGCAAAACAAGGCAAGGCACCATTGGCACCATAGTAAGGCAAGCAAAGGCACCACTGACACCATGGTAAGGCAGTGAAAGGCAAGGCTAACGCCAGTTCCCACAGCAACAATGGTAAGGCAAGACAACTTATTATGGGCACCATGGAAGGTAAGACAAGGAAAGCAAGGCACCATGGGCACCATAGTAAGGAAAGGCAAGTCACCATGGGGTACCGTGGTAATGCAAGGTAAGGCAAGGCACCTTGGGTACCATGGAAAGCAAGGCAAGCCAATTCAAGTCACAATGAGCACCATGGTTAAGGCATGGCAAGTCACCATTGGCGCCATATTAAGGCAAGGCAAGGCAAGGCTCAATTAGCACCAGGGTAAGTCAAGGCAAGGAAAGGCATCACCGGCACCACGGGTAAAAAGGCATGTCAAGACAAGGCACGTTGGTCAGATGTGGAAAGGCTAGACAAGGCAAGGCAACATGTACACCATGGTAAGGCGAGGAAAATAAGGGAAGACCACCATGTGCACCATGGTAAGGCAAGGCAAGGCAAGGCATGGCAGCATGAGCAGCATTGTAAGGCAAGGCAAACCAATGCAACATGGGCTCCAAACTAAGGCAAGGCAAGGCAAGGCATTATGGGCACCATGGCAAGAAAGAGAAGGCAAGGCAAGTGAAACACCATAGGCACCATTATAAGGCAAAGGAAGGCAAAGGAAGGCACCATGGACAAATGGCAAGGCAAAACAAGGAAAGTGAAGGCACCATGGGCACCATAGCTAAGGTAAAGCAAAGCAAGGAAAGGCAAGGCAAGGCAATGCCACATGGGCACCAACATAAGGCTAGGCAAGGTAAGGCACCATGGGCACCTTGGTAAGGCAAGTCAAGTCAAGACAGCAACCCATGGACACAATTGTAAGGCAAACAAGGCAAGGCACCATGGGAATCAAGTAAAGACAAGAGAACGCAAGACACAGTGGGCACCACAGTAAGGCAAGGCAAGTCACCATAGACACCATGTAAAGGCAAGACAAGTCAAGGCATGGCACAATGGGAACCAAAGTAAGGTAAGGCAAGGCAAGGAAAGGCACCACTAGCAACATGTAGGCAAGGCAATGCAAGGCCCCATAGGAAACATATTAAGCAATGTCAAGGTAAGGAAGGGCACCATGGGCACCAAGGAAGGCAAGAGAATGTATCACTAACACCATTGTAAGGAAAGGCTTGGCAAGGCACCATGGACATGTCTGGTAAAGCCAGGCATGGTAAGCAAATACAAGGCAAGGCAAAGCATCATATGCATTATGTTGAAGCAAGGCAAGGGATGGGAAGGTATGAATGGCAAGGAACCATGGGCACCACCAAAGGCAAGGCAAGGGAGTCATCTTGAGTACAATGATAAGGAAAGGGAAGGGAAGGCAAGGGAAGGGAAGGCAAGGCAAGACACCATGGGTACCATGGTAAGGCAAGGAAAGGGAAGGCAAGGCACCATGGTCACCATAGTAAGGCAATGCAAGGGAAGGCACCATGGGTACCATGGCAAGGCAAGGCAAGGGAAGGCACCTTGGATACAATGGCAATGCAAGGCAAGGGAAGGCAAGGTAAGTCACCATGGGTACCATGATAAGGCAAGGCAAGGTAAGACACCATGGGCACCATTGAAAGGCAAGGCAAGGCAAAACAAGGCAAGGCACCATTGGCACCACAGTAAGACAAGTCACCAAGGACACCAGGGTAAGGCAATGCAAGGCAAGGTAATGCAAGACACCATGGAACCATGGTAAGACAAGGCAATGTACCATGGGCACAATCTAAAGTAAGGCTAGGCAAGCAAAGGCATCATGGCCATCATACTAGGGTACAACGGCACCATTGGTACCACGATATTGAAAGGTACGCAAGATAAGTCACAATGGGCACCATGACAAGGCAAGGAAAGGCAAGCCAAGGCAAGTGCAATGGACATAATGGTTAAGGGACAGAAAGACACCATGGGTACCAGGGTAAGGCAAGGCATGGAAAGGCACCATGGGCAAAGATAAGGTTAGGCAAGGTAAGGCACCATGGGCACTACACGAAAGAAAGGCATGGCAAGGCAAGGCACCATGGACAACATGGTAAGTCTAAGGCAAGGCAAGGCAACATGGGCAACATGGTAAGTCAAGGCAAGGCAAGCCAAGACACCATGCGCACCATGGTAAAGCAAGGCAAGGCCAGACACCATGGGCACCATGTAAGGCAAGGAAGGCAATTCATGGCAGGACAAGGCAATGCAAGCACTATGGGCACCAAAGTAAGGTAAGGCAAGGCTAGGTACCATGCACACTATTGTAAGGCAAGGCAAGGCAAGGCAAAGCACCATGTGTACCATGGGAAGGAAGGTACTGTACCATGGGCACCATCGTAAGGTAATACAAGTGAAACAAATGCAATATGGGCACCATATTAAGGCAAGGCAAGATAAGCCAAGGCAAGGCACAATGGGCGCCATGTTAAGGAAAGGCAAGGCAGCATCGGGTCCAGGGTAAGGCAAGGCACTGCAAGGTACCATGGACAAAATGGTAATCGTAGGCAAAGTAAGCTCTTCTCCGCCACCCAAGATGCCGAAAGAAGGCCAAGGGGAAGAAGGGGCTCTGGTAAGGCAAGGCAAGGCAAGGAACCATGGGCACCATTGGAATGCAAGGCAAGGCAAGGCAGCACAAGGCAAGACCTCACTGGCACCATAGTATTTTTTTTGCCTTGCATTACTATGGTGTCCGTGGTTTATTGCCATGCCTTACCCATGGTGCCCTGGTGCCTTCCCTTGCGTTGCCATGCCTTATCATGGTACCCATGATGATTGCCTTGTCTAACCTTATTTTACCATTGTGCCCATGGGGCATTTTCTTGCCTTGCCTTGCCTTACAATGGTGTCAATGGGACCTTGCCATTCCTTACCTTACCTAGCCTTACCATTCTGTCCATGGTGCCTTGCTGTGTCTCTGTTTGCCTTACCATTGTGTCCTGGTTCTTTGACATGCCCTGACTTTCCTTGCATTATCCTGGTTACCATGGTGCCATGTGTTACCTAGCCTAACCTTGCCTTACCATGTTACCCATTGTTCCTTGTCAGGCCTAGCCTTTACATTACTATGGTGCAGATTGTATATGGCCAAGCCTTACCTAGTGCTCATGTTGCCTTGCTGTGTCTTGCCTTGCCTTTCCTTACCATGGTGCCCATTGTACCTGGCTTTGCCTTGCCTTGCTGTGCCTTACCATGAGGCCAATGTGGTCTTGCTTTCCCTTTATTTGCCTTGCATTATGATGGTGCCCATGGTTTATTGCAATGCCTTACCATGGTGCCCCTTGTGCCTTTCCTTGCATTGCAGTGCCTTATCATGGTGTCCATGGTGACTTGCTTTGCCTTAACTTCTTCCATGGTGCCCATGGGACATTTTGCTTCCTTGCCTTGTCTTACCATGATGCCCATGGTGACTTTCATTGCCTTTCCTGACCATGGTGCTCATTGTACCTGGTGATGCCTTGCCTTTGTCGAGCCTTACCATGGTGCTCTATGTTGCCTTGCCTTGCTCTTGCATGCCTTACCATGGTGCCTATGGTGCCTTGCCTTGCCTTACCTTGGTGCCCATTGTGACTTGCCTTGCCGTGCCTCTGCCTTGTGTCACCATGGTGCCCATCGTGCTTTTGACTGACTTTTCCTTACCATGGTGCCCATCCGATTGCCTCTCCTTGCTAGGCTTGCCTTATCATAGGGATATGGTGCCTTGTCCTTGCCTTGCCTATGGTGCCCCATGGTCTCTTGCCATGCCTCGCCTTACCAGTAATTGGTGGTCCCATGGTAACTTCTCTTGCCTCGCATTGTCTTACCATGATATCCATGATGCCTTGCCTTACCTACCCTTGCCTAACCATGGTGATTATGGTGCCGGCTTTCCCTTGCCTTGCCTTGCCTATGGTGCCCATGGTGCCTTGACTTGCCTTGTTTTACCATGGGGCCCATGGTGCCCTGCCGTGCCAGCCCCTACCATGATGCCCATGGTGCCATGAGTTGTTTTGCTTTGCCTTACCATGTTGCTCATTACAACTTCCGTTTCCTTGCCTAGACGTGTCTCACTATAATACTTATGGTGCTTTGCATTGCTTTGTCTTCCTTTACTTGCCTTGCCTCACCTTACCATGGTGCCAAAGTCCCTTTCCTTTCCTTTGCCTTGCTTTGCCTTACCATGGTGCCTATGGTGCTTTGCCTTGTCTTTACTTACCATGTTGCCTAATGTACCTTGCCTTGTCTCTACCTTAAAATGGTGCACATTATGCCTTGCCGGGCCTTACCATGGGCCCTGGTTACTTGACTTGCCTTGTCTTACCATGGTTTACATGATGCTTTGCGTCACGTTGCCTTGCTTTGCCTTACACTGACCATTGTCCCCGTGGTACCTTGTAGTGCCTTACCATGCAGCGCCCATTGTGTGTTTCCACGCCTTGGTTGCCTTACAACGATGCCTTATGGTGCATTTCCTTGCCTTGCCTTGTACTAGTTTGGTGCTCATGGCTAACTCACCTTGCCTTACCATGGTGCCCATAATTCCTTGCGTTTCTTTGCCTTACCTTACCATGGTGCCCACTATGTTGCCTTGCCTTGCCTTGCCACGGATTGCATTACCTATGGTACCCATGGTGTCTTGCCTTGCCCTACCATGAGTTTCTATGGTTTCTTTGCTTGGGTTGACCACATCTTACCATGGTGTCCATGGTATGTTGCTTTCATTAATTACCATGGTTCCCATGGTGCCTTGCCTTGCCTTAACATGGTGTCCATTTTGCTTTGCCTTGCCTTACCGACGGTGCTCATTGTGCCTTGCCTTGTCCTGCCCTACCATGCTTCAGACATGATGCTTAGCCTGCCCTTCCTTACCCATGGTGCCCATGGTGTTTTACCTTGCCTTGCCTTACCATGTTGACCCATGGTGCATCGCCTTGCCTTGCCTTACACAGGTGCCCAGCGTGCCTTACTTGCCTACTCTTTTTTTGTTTGTTTGTTTTGAAGGAAAATTTGTATTGTTTTAATTGTTTTTATGTACAGAAAAACTAAACAGTGCACATTTAACACAGTTTAGTGGCAAGTTCTTTCAGTCTTTTCTTTCCGAGCTTGTGCAATGCAAGCCACATACTTGGGACCCACGACCCTGCCTACCCAGTGACGGCAGATCTCATAAGATTTGTCTTGTAATTTTTCCTGATAACTTCCACCAGCTTAGCCAAAGGGCCTTTGTCTTCCGAGTTAGCCTGTGCCAGGGCAACAGTGGTGCAGGTCTTCCTGTGGACTACACGTACCAAGTCTCGGCCTTCCCCCTATAATGAAATAAGGGACTTCCATTCTGCGACACAGGGCAGGCAGAAGAACAAACAGCTCAATGAGATCCGACGTTGTGTGCAATCACCACCAGCTCAGCTTCTTGTTCTCCACCAAGGTGGCGACTGGTGTCTCCCCCCTGCTCTGAGGACAGGTGGTCCCTTAGTGGGGACATCCCCTTTGCCAGCAGCTTCTCCTCAGCCCAGGCCAACAGCCTCTGCTTCTTCTTTTGCTTTGGCTCTGGCCTATCACTTGTGCGCCAGCTTAAGTAGCTGAGTAGCTGTTTGGGCTGTCTCAAGGGTCTTGGAGAACTGGCTAATTGCTGTAGGCATATTTCAGCAGCTTTAGAGGATGGCTCTCTGCTGCTTCAACCTGATAGAGCGGGGCCATTTCATAAAGCGGGTGAGGTCTTCTTTGGCCTAGATGCCCTGGACAATGCCAAAATTCTTAGGCCTTATCTCAGAAAGGGGACTCATCACGGTTCTCCTGGCCTCCTGCTTCTTCACGACAGCAGGAGCCAGAGCCACCTTCTTCCCCTGGCCTCCTTCCTTTCAGCATCTTGGGTGGTGGAAGAAGAGGTGTACCTTGCCTACTGATTACCATTCTGTCCATGGTTCCTTGCAATGCCTTTCCTTACCCTGGACCCCATGGTGTCTTGCCTTGCCTTGCCTTACCAAGGTGCCGATACTGCCTTGCCTTCCTTAACATGGCTCCCATTGGTGCCTTGCCTTCACTCAATCTTGCCTTGCCTTACCTTACCTTGCCTTGCCTTAATATGGTGCCCATATTGCATTTGTTTTCACTTGCCCTTATCTTACGATGGTGACCATGGTACATTGTCTTGCCCTCCCACTGTGACATGGTGCTCCCTTGGCCTGACAATGCCTTACCCATGAAGTCTCCATGGTTTCTTCCTTTGCGCTCTCCAGTGTGACGAAAATGGCATCATGCCTTGTGTCCCGCTTCTGTCTGCCTTGCCTTCCGCAGCAGGCCCCACGGTCCCTTGCTGTGCCTTGCCTTACCGTGGTACCTCATGGCGAATTGCCTTGCCTTGCCTTACATTCATTTCCATCGTCCCTTACATGGCCTTACCTTACCATAGTGACCATGATGCCTTGCCTTCCCTTGCCTTGCCTTACCATGGTGCCCATGGTACTTCCCTTGTCTGCCTTACCATGGTGCCCATGGTGACTTGCCATGCCTTGCCTTACCATGATGTCCATGGTGCCTTTCATTGTTTTCCTTTGCCTTACCATGTTGCCGGTCGTATCTTCCCTTGCCTTCCCTAGCCTTGCCTCAAACAAAATAATAATGGTGCTGTGCCTTGTTTGCCTTGCCTTGCGTTGCCTTACCTTGCAGCTTGCCTCGCCCTGCTCTTCCATCGTGTCCATGGTGCCTTGCATTGCTCTTAATGTGGTTCTATGTGGTGCTTTGCCTTGCTTTGCCGAACCATGGTGCCTCTGGTTCCTTGCCCTTGCCTTACATGCTACCCATGGTCCCTTGCGCACCTCACTTGTCTTGCCTTACTGACGGCCCCATGGTGCATTGCATTGCCTTGCCTTTCCCATGCCTTCACTTGCTTTACCATCATGCCCATGGTGCCTTACCATGCTTCGCCTCGCCATTGTGCCCATGGTGCCTTGCCTTGCCTTCCCTACCCTTACAATGGTACCCACGACGCCTCGCCGCCCCCCAGGTCAACATAGCTGCCTTGCATCGCCTTCGCGCCTCGCCAGGCGTGGCGCTGTCCCCTCTCCCTTACCATGGTGTCCATGGTGCCTTACCTTGCCTAACCTTACTATTTTGCCCATGGTGCCATTCCATGCCTTGCCTTACCCTGTCCCCCATGCTGCCTCATTCTTGCTTTTTTGCCCCTATCATGGTGCCTATGGCTCCTTTACATGCCTTAACCATTGTGCCCATTGTGACTTACCTTGCCTGCCTTGCATTACTGTGGTGCCAATGGTGTTTTTGTGCCCTACTATGGTGCCCATGGTGTCATTTGCTTTCCTAGCCTTATTTTACAATGATGCCCATGGTTACGTTGCCTTGCCTTACCATGTTTTCTTGGTGCTTGAGTTACCTTGCCTTGTATTGCCTTACAGAATGGTGTCCTCAGTGCCTTTGTTTTACTATTGTGCCAATGGTGCTTTGCCTTGCCTTGCCTTGCCTTTCAAATGGTGCTCATGGTGCCTTGCCTTGCCTTGTCTTATCTTGTATACCCATGGTGACTTGCCTTGCCTCTGGCGTTACCTCTGCTTTACTATGATTCCATGGTGCCTTGCCCTGCATTGCCTTACTGTGGTGACCATGGTGCCTTGCCTTCCCTTTCCTTACCTTCCCTTCTCCCTCCCATGGTGCCTTGCATTCTCTGGCCTTGCCTACCATTGTATTCAAGGTGCCTTCCCTTGCCTTGCCTTGACCATATGGTGCCCATGGTGGCTTCCTTGTCAGCCTTACAATGGTGCCCAAGTGTCTTGGTCTAATTGCTTACCATTATCTCTCCATTATCACTGCGCTTGCCTGTTTTGCTTTGAACATGTTGCTATCGTATATTCTCTCTTTGCCTTACCTTGCCTTGCCTCAACATAATACTTATGATGCTTTGTTTGCCTTGCATTTACTTACTCATGCCTTCCTTACCATCATGCCCATGATGCATTGCTTTGCTTTACCTTGGTGCCCATTGTGTCTTCCTTTGCCTTGCCATTCCTAATATGGTGCCATGGGACCTTCCCTTGCCTTGCCTTTCATTGTCTTACCATGCTGTCCATGGTGCCTTTCCTTGCCTCACTATGGTGCAATTGTGCCTTGCCTTGCTCTGCCTTGCCTTGCTTTCAATCTGGCCTCGCGCCCTGCCTTGCCTTGCCTGGTCTTACCATGTTACCCACAGTGACTTGCCTTTCCTTGCCTTGCCTCTACCTTCCATGATTCTCATGGTGCCTTGCCTTGCCTTACCATGGTGACCCTGGTGCCTTGCTTTCCCTTTCCTTGCCACATCATGGTCCTATGGTGGTTTTCTTGTACCTTTCCTTACCATGGTGCCCATAATACATTGCCTTATCTTACCATGGTGCCCATGGTGTCTTGCATTTCCTTACCATGGTGCCCATTGTGCATTACCTTGCCTTGCCTTTCATTCATGGCTGTACCTTTCTTGCCTTTCCTTACTATGGAGCCCATGGTGCCTTGACATGTCTTGCCTTGCCTTACCATGCCACCCATGGTGCCTTGCTTCACCTTCCTTTGTCATGCTTACGATGGTGCCCATACTACCTTGCCTACCTTGACTTCCCATTGTGCCAATGGTCCCTATTTCCCTTGCCTTGCCTTCCTTTGAATTACCATGATTCTCATGGTGCCTTGCCTTGCTTTGCCTTGCCTTGCCTTAGCAGGTGCCAGTGATGACTTGTCTTGTCTGCCTTACCATGGTGCCCATGTTTCTGTGCCTTGCTTAGCCTGGCATTACCATGGTACCCATGGTGCCTTGCCTTACTTTGCTTTGCAGTGCTCTGCCACACCTTTTGTTGCCTTACCATGGTGCCCTTGTTGCTTTTCCTTTCCTTGCCTTGCCTTGCCTTGCCTTACCATGGTTCCCATGGCATCTTGTTTTTCTTGTCGTGCCTTGGCTTGCAGTGCCTGGCTGCCTTGCCTTATTATGGTGCCGATGGTTTCTTGGTTTTGCCTTGCCTTTCCTTACCATGTTTTCCATGGTGCTTTACCTTAGATTGCCTTACCATGTGGTGCCCATGGTGTGCCTTGCCTTGCCTTGCATTGCCATTACAATTGTGCCCATGGTATGCCTTACCTTGCTGACACTGCCTTGCATTATCATGGTGGCCATGGTGCCTTGACTTGGCATTGCTACCGTCATCCCAATGAAACTTGCATCTCCTTGCCTTCCTTGCCTAACATGGTCACCATAGTGCCTTGCCTTGCCTTTTCATGCCTTACGATGGGCACCACTGGTGACTTGCCTTGCCTTGCCTTGCCATGATGCTCATGGTGCCTTGAGTTGTTTTGCTTTGCCTTATCATGTTGCCCATTGCATCTTCCCTTTCCTTGCCTGTGCTTTTCTTCATAATACTTATGGTGCTTTATTTTGTCTTGTCTTGTTTTGCCTTAGCTTACTGGCCTTGCCTTACCATCGTGTCCATGGTGCCTTGCTTTGCCTTGCCTTACCATAGTTCCCATGGTGCATAGCCTTGCTTTACCATGGTACCCATGGTGCTGTTCCTTGCCTTGCCATGCCTTATCATGGTACCAATGGTGCCTTGCTTTGCCTTGCCTTAACTTACCATGTTGCCTATGTGTTCTTTCCTTTCCTTGCCATGGTACTTATGGTGTCTTGCCTTACTATGACTTGCCTTGCATTACCATGGTGCCCATTGTGTCCTTCCATTCCTTCCTTGTCTTGCCATGTCATGATTCATATCGTGCCTTGCCTTGCCTTGCCTTGCCTTGCCATGATGCCCATAATGCCCTGCCTTACCACAGTGTCCATGGTGCCTTGCCTTGCCTTACCATGGTGCCCATTTTCCCTTGCTTGTCATGCCTTTCTTTGTTTTATTATAATGCCAGGGTTCCTAGTCTTGCCTTGCATTGCCTTGCATTCCATGGTGCCCACAGTGTCTTGCCTTGACTTAACGTGGTGCTCATTGTGCCTTTCCTTGCCTTGCCTTTATTAACATGGTGATCATGATGCTATGACTTGTCTTGCCTTGCCTTACCATAGTGCCCATGGTGCATTCCCTTGTCTTGCCTTGCCTTTTTCATGGGGCCTATGGTGCCTTTCCTTGCCTTGGTTTAACATTGTGCCCATGATGCCATGCCTTGCCTTGTCTTACCTTAACATGGTACACATGGTGTCTAGCCATGCCTTGCTTGGCTTTGCCTTGCTTTACCATGGTGCCAAGGTGCCTTGCCTTGCCTGTTCTTGCCTTACCTTGGTTCCTGTGGTGCCTTCCTTGCCTTGCATTGCCTTTCCTTTGCCTTATTATGGTGTCCATGCTGCCTTGCAGTCACCTGCCTTCCCTTGTCTTAACAAAGTGTCTATGGGATTTCCCTTGCCTTGGCTTCCTTTGCCTTGAAATGGTGCACATGGTGCATTGCCTTGCCTTGCATTACCTTTGCCTTGCGTTGACTTTTTGTGCCTTACCTTGCGTTTCCTTTTCTTTATCTTACCAGAGTGTCCATGGATTCTTCCCTTGCCTTGACTTGCCTTACCTTATCATGGTTCAAATGGTGCCTTGCCTTGCCTTGTACTTACTTGGCTTGCCATGCCTTGCCTTGCCTTACCATGGTCCATTGTTTTGCCTTGCCTTGCCTTACATGGTGTCCATGGTGCCTTGCATTATGTTGCCTTACCACAATGCCCATCATGCCTTGCCTTGCCTTGAGTTATGATAGTCCTCATTGTTACATGCCTTGCTTTCCATGGTGCCCATGGTGCCTTGTCTTGCCTTAATGTGGGCCAATGGTGCTTTTCTTTGCCTACCATGGATTCCATGGTGCCTTGCATTGCCTTACCATGATTCCCATGCTGCCTTGCCTTTCTTTACCATGGCGTCCTTGATGCCTTGCCTTGTCTTACCGTAGTGCCCATGGTGCCTTGCCTTGCTTTGTGGTGCATTAGCATGGAGCCCATGGTGCCTTACTTGCCTTCCCTTGCCTAACCATGGTGCCCACTGGGCCTTGTCCTGCCTTGCCTTGCTGTGGCATGATTTCACATGGTGTGTTGCCTTCCCTTGCCTTGCCGTGCCTTACCATGGTGACCATGGAGCCTTTCTTGCCTTGTCTTGTGTTGTTTTACAATGGTGCCTTGCCTTCCTTTGTCTTGATTTATCAGTGGTGCCCATGGCGCCTTGCCTTGCCTTGCCATGGTGCCCATGTTGCCTTGCCTGTCCTTGCCATTTCATGGTGCCCAAGGTCTCTTTCCTTGCCTTACCATGGTTACCATGAGGCCGTGCCTTGATTTCCCTTTTCTTGCCTTACCATGGTGGAGTGCCGTTGTGTCTTACATTGTCTTGCCTTGCTTTGCCTTGATTCATCACAGTGCCCATGGTGCTTTGTCTTGCCTTGCCTTGACTTGTGTTACCATGGTGCATTGCCTTGCCTTGCCTTGCCTTACCTTAACATAGATTCCCATGGTGCTTACCTTTCCTTGCCTTGCCTATCCTAGGAGCCCATGGTGCTCTGGCTTGACTTGCCATGGCTTACCATGGTGCCCATGTTGTTTTATCTTGACTTGCCTTATCAAAGTGCCTATGGTTCCTTTCCTTGCATTGTCTTTTCTTATGATGGTGTCTTTCCTTTCCTTTTCTTATAATGGTGCCCATGGTGCCTTGTTCGTGCCTTCCTTTGGCTTGCCTTACCTTGGTCTCCATGGTTTCTTGCCTTGCATTCACTTGCCTTACCACGGTGCCCATGTTGCCTTGCCTTACATTGCCATGGCCTTCCATGATGCGCCAATGTGCATTGCCTATCCTTGCCTTATCATGATGCCCTTGGTGCCTTGCCTTGCCTTACAATGGTGCCATGGTGCCTTGCCTTGCCTTACCATGGTGCCCGTGTTGCCTTGCCTTCCTTTGCCTTTAATGGTGCCAGGTCTCTTTCCTTGCCTTACCATGGTTACCATGGGGCACGTGCCTTGATTTGCCTTGCTTTGATTTACCATGGTGTCCGTGGTATCTCGTTTTCTTCTTTTGACATTTTTGCCTTACCATGGTGCCCATTGTGCTTTATCTTGTCTTGCCTTGCTTTTCCTTGATTAATCGAGAGTGCCCATGGTACCTTACCTTGTCTTGCCTTGCTTTGCCTTGATTCATTGTAGTGCCCATGGTGCTTTGTCTTGCCTTGCCTTACAATGGTGCTCATGGTGCCTTGTCATACATTTCCTTTCCTTGACTTACCTTGGTGTCCATGGTGCCTTGCCATGTCTTGCTTTGCCTTGCCTTACAATGGTGTCTATCGTGCCCTGCCTTGCCTTGCCTTACTTTGGTGGCCATGGAGGATTTTCTTGCCTTGCCTTGCCTTACTCTGGGTCCTGCCTTCCCTTGCATTGTCTGTATCATGGTGCCCTGCGTTTCCTTTCCTTGCCTTACCATGGGGTCTTGTTTCCTGCCTTGTGTTGACTTGCTTTGCCTTATGTTGGTGCCCATTGTTCCTTGCCTTGCCTTTCCATAATGCCCATGGTGCCTTCCTTATAGTTGTCTTGCCTTATCATGTTGCTTATGGTGAATTGTTTTGCCTTGTCTTAGCTAGCCTTACCATGTTGTCCATGAAACCTTGTCTTGCCTTACCGTGATGCCCATGGTGCCTTGCCTTCACTGGCCTTACTATGGTGCCCATGATGCCTTTCCTTGCCTTGCCATGCCTTAACAAGTTGCCATGACAATTTTTTGACTTGCCTTACCATGGTCCACATGGTGCCTTGCCTTGCCTTGAATGCCTTACCATGATACTTCGTCTCTGTTTGCCTTGTTTTACCACGCTGTCTATGGTTTTTATACTTGCCTTCACTTGCCTTACCATGGTGCCCATAGTGTCTTGCCTTGCCTTGCCTTGCCTTGCCATGCCTTACCATGGTGCCTTGCCTTATTTGCCTTGCCTTATCATGGTGCCCATGGTGCTTTTCCTTGCCTTGAATAACCATGGTGCCCATGTTGCCTTGCATTGTTTAACCATGGTGCCTATGGTGCACTTTCTAGCCTTAAATGGTGCCCATGGTTTTGTGCCATGCTTTGATGTGCCTTGTTCACCATGGTGCCCATTGTGCATTGCCTTCCCTTTCCTTGTTTTGCCTTGCCTTACCATACTACCCATGGTGATTTTTCTTGTCTTGCCATACTTGCCTTTTTATGTTGCCCATGGTGTATTATCTTGCCATAACTTACCTTACCATAATGCCCATGGTGCCTTGCCTTGCCTTGCCTTGTCTTGCCTAACCATGTTGCCCACGGCACCTTGCATTGTTTTGAATTGCCATACAATGGTGCCCAGGGTGTTTTATCTGTCCTTGACCTGCCTTGCCTTACAATGGTGCCTATGGTGTCTTACCTTGCTTTGCCTTGTCTTAACATGTTGTTCATGGGGCTATGCCTTGCTTTATCTTGCCTTACCATGGTGCCCACGGTACCTTTCCTTGCCTTGCCATCTTTACCATGGTGCCAATGGTGTGTTTCCTTGCCTTGCCTTACCATGGTGACCATGGTTACTTTTCCTTGTCTTGTTTTTCCATGGTGACCATGATTCCTTGTCATTCCTTGACTTAGCATGGTGCCCATGGCACCTTGCCTTGCGTTACTATTGTGGTCATGTTGCCGTGCATTTTCTTGTCTTGCCTTGCCTTATCATAATGCCAAATGTAATTTGCTTTGCCGTGCCTTAGCCTGATACCTATTGTGCCTTCCCTTGCCTTGCCTTACCATGGTTCCCAGGGTGCCTTACCTTGCCTTACCTTAGCTTCCTTGGTGCCCATTTTGCCATTCCTGGCAATGCCTTACCTTGGTGCCCATAGTGCCTTTCCTTGCCTAAACATGGTGCCAGTGGTGCCACACCTTGCTTTGCCTTGCCTTTCCATGGTTCCTGTGGTGTCTTGCTTTGCATTCCCTTGCTCTGCCTTGCTTTTCATGGTTCAAGGCAAGGCAAGGCAGCATGGTCACCATGTTAAGGCAAGGCAAGGTAAGGCAAGGCAGGAAACCATGGGGACCATAGTTAGAGCAGGCAAAATAAGGCCTGCAAGGCACCATGGACAATATTTTAAGGCAACACAAGGCAATGAACCTTGGGCACTATGGTAAGGGAAGGTGAGAAAAGGCAGTTCAAGGCAGGGTACCCATGGGCACCATGGTAATGGAAGACAAGGCAAGGCAAAGCAATGCACCATGGGCACCATACAAAGGAAAGGCAAAGCAAGACAAGGAAAGAAAAAACAAGACAAGGGAAGGCAAAGTAGAAGAAGGAAAGTCAATGAACTGTGGTCACCATGGTAAGGCAAGACCAGGTAAGGCACCATGGCCACCATGGTAATTTAAGCAAAGACAATGTAAGGCACCATGTGCACCATGGGAGGGCAAGGCAATGTGAGATAAGCACCATGGGCTCCATGGTAAAACATGGCAAGGCAATGAAAAGAAATGTAGGAAAGGAACCACAGAGCATCGCACCACATGCACCATTGTAAGGCAAGGCAACATAAGGCACCATGGGCATTATGGTAAGTCAAGTCAAGGTAAGGTAAGGCAAGGCAAGGTAACATTTGCATCACGGTTAAGGAAGGAAAGTCTAAGGCATCATGGACACCATTCTAAGGCAAGGCAAGCCAAGGCAAGATAAATCACCATGGTAACCATGGTAAGGCAAGGCAAGACAAGGCAAGGCTCCATGGGCACCATAGTGAGGCAAGGCAAGGGAAGTCCAGGCATCGTTGGCATCATGGTAAAGGAAGGCAAGTCAAGACAAGGCACCGTGGGTACCATGTTAAGGCAAGGGAAATAAGGCAAGTCAAGGCAAGGCACAATGATCACCATGGTAAGGCCAGGTAAGGCAAGGCAAGCAAAGAACCATGGGCACCAAAGTAAGGCAAGACAACAAAAGAGGCAAGCCAAGGTGTGGAACTATTGGTACCATGGTAAGGTAAGGGAAAACAAAGAAAGGTAAGGCACAATGGGTACTATGGTAATGCAAGGCACAGCAAGGCACCATGGGCATGATGGTAAAGTGAGGCAAGGTAAGGCAAATTAAGTCATGATAAGCAAGACAAGGCAAGGCAAGGCCACATAGGCACCATGGTAAGGTAATGAAAGGCAAAGGAAGACACCATGAGAAACATTGTAAGCCCACACAAAACAAAGGAAGGCCACATGGGCAACATGGTATTGCAAGGGAAGGCAAGACAAGGAAAGCCAACATGGGGCACCATGGTAAAGGAAGGCAAAACAAGTAAAGGCAAGGCACAATGGGCACCATGGTAAGGCAAGATAAGGTAAGGTAAGGCACCATGGGCAACATGGTAAGGCAACCCAAGGCAATGAAAGAAAGGCACCATGGGCGCCATGGTAAGGCAAGGCAAAATACAGGAAAGGCAACATGGGCACAATGGTAAAAACAAACAATGCAAGCAAGGCAAGTCACCTTGGGCAGCAACGTCAAGCAATTTTTGGCATAAGGCAAGGCGCAGCAAAACTACAAAAGACAAGCCAAGACACCATGGGCACCATTGTAAGGGGAAAGCAAGTAAGGAACTATGGGCTCCATGGTAAAGCAACAAAAGGCAAGGCAATGCAATTAAAAGTGCCATGGGCACAATGGTAAGGCAAGGAAACGTAAGACAATGTACCATGAGACACCATTGTAAGGCAAAGCAAGGCAAGGCACCATAGACACAATGGGAAGGCAAGGAAAGGCAAGTCAGAGTACAATGGGCAACATGGTAAGGCAAGATAAGGCAAGGAAACGCACCATAGGAACTATGCTAAGGCAAGGCAAGGCAGGGTAAGGCAATGTGTGCACCATAACAAAGCAAGTCAAGGCAAGGCACTGCACCACGGTCACCATGGCAAGGCAAGGCAATCCAAGGCAAGGCATTATGTGGACCAGGTTAAGGCCAGGCAATTCAAGGCATAGGAAGGCACCATGGACAGCATTTTAAGGCAAAGCAAGGCACAATGTTCACTATGGTATGGGAAAGCATGGTAAGATAAGGCAAGGCAAGATACAATAGGCACCAAGGGAAGGCAAGGCAAGGCAATGAACCATGGGCACCACAGTAAGGAAAATCAAGGCAAGGCAAGAAAGGCGAGACACCTTGGCCATCATGGTATGGCAAGGCAAGGCAAAGCAAGACAACATGGGCACCATGGTAAGGCAAGGAAAAAAAACAATTGAAGGTGCGACTCTATAAGTAGCATAGTAAGGCAAGGCAAGGCAAGGAAAAATGGGCACCATCGTAAGGCAAGGCCAGGAAAGGAAACATGTGCACAACGGAAAGGCAAGGCAAGGGAATTCAGGCAAGGCACAATGGGCACCATGGTAAGGTAAGGCAAGGCAAGGCATAGCAAGGTAAAGTAAGGCACCATGAGCACTGTGGTAAGGCAAGGCAAGGCAACAAGGGCACCATGGTAAGGCAAGGAAAGCAAGACTAGATAAACACCATGAGCACTATGGTAAGGCAAGGCAAGGCAAGAAAGGCAACATGGGCACGATGGTAAGAAAAGCCATTTCAAGGAAAAGCAATGCAACATGTGGAACAAGGTAAGATAAGGCCCGGCAAGGCAAGTCAAGTTAAGGCAAGGCATGTCAAGACTAGGCCAGGCAGGGCAAGACAAGGCAAGACAAGGCACCATGGATACTATGATAAGGTAAGGCAAGGCAAGGCATGAAAAGGCACCATGGTAAGGCAAAGCAAGGCAAAGCATCATGGGCACCATAGTAAGGAAGGCAAGGCAACACAAGTTACCATAGGCACCATGGTAAGGCAGGGGATGTCAAGGTACCATCGACAATATAGTAATGGAAGGCAAGGTAAGTCCAGGCACCATGGGCAACATGGTAAGGCAAGGTAAGGGAAAGGAAGGAATGATGGGCCGTATGGTAAAGGATGGGAAAGCAAGGCAAGGCAATGTAAGGCACCGTGGACACCATGAAGAGGCAAGGAAAGGTAAGGTAAGGCAAGACACCATTGGCACCACTGTAAGGAAAAACAATACAAGTCAAGGCAAGGCACCATGGGCACTATAATAAGGAAAGGCAAGTCACGGAAAGATACCATGGACAACATGGTAAGGAACGACAAGGCAAGGCAAAGTAAGGCAATTCACCATGGTCACCATGGAAAAGAAAGGCAAGGAAGACAAAGAACGGCAAGGCACCCTTTGCCACCATGGTAAGGCAATGCATGGCAAGTCACCATGGGCATCATGGTAAGGCATGACAAGGCAAGGGAGTAATCGTTACCATTTTAAGGCAAGGCACAGCAATATAAGGCACCATGGTAAAGCAAGGCAAGGCAAGGCATCATGAACACCATGGTAAGGCAAGGCAAGGCACCATGGGCACCGTGGTAAGGCAAGCAAGGCAAAGCAAGGCACTAATAGCACCATGGTAAGGCAAGGCAAGAGTAGGCAAAGAAAGACCAGGAAGGCACCACGGGTGCCAAGGAAAGACAAGATAAGGCAAGGCAATTCATGGCATGGCAATGTACCTTGTGCCTCATGGCAAGGTAATGCAAGTCAGGGCAAGGTAAGGCAAGGGGCTATGGGCACCTCAATAAGACAACACAAGGCAAGACCAGGCAAGGCACCATGGGGATCATGGTAAAGCTGGCAAGGCTAGGCAATCCAAGGCACCATGGTAAGGAAAGGAAAGTCAAGGAAAGGCAAGACATCATAGGCACTATGGTAAATCAAGGCAAGGAAAGGCACCTTGGGCACCATATTAAGACAAGGCAAGGCAAGGCAAGGCAAGGCAACATGGACACTATTGAAGGAAGGCAAGCCATCTTGATCACCAAGGTAATGCGAGGCAAGGCAAGGCAAACAACGCCCCATGGGCATTATGGTAAGGAAAAGAAAGACAAGACAAGAAAGCCAAGGCATTTTTGCCGCTATGGGCACCATTGTTAGGCAAGGCTAGGCATGGCAAGTGACCATAGGCACTATTGCAAGGAAAAGCCAGACAAGGCACCAGGAGCCCAATGGTAAGGCAAGGCAACACAAGGTAACGCAAGGTAAGGCACCATGGACAGTTTGGTAAGGTAAGATAAGGCAATGTAAAGCAGTGCAAGGCTATTCACCATGCGCACCATGTTAAGGTAAGGCAAGGCAAGGCAATGTAAGGCACCATAGACACCATGGTAGTGGAAGGGAAGGGAAGGCAAGGTACAGTTTGCAATATGTTAAGATCAGGCAAGCTAGGTACAGCAAGGCAAGGCACGATGGGCACATTGCTAAGGCAAGGCAAGATAATACACTATGGGCACCATGGTAAGGCAAGGCAAATCAATGCAAGGGAAGGCAAGGCAAGGCAAGGCAATGTAAGGCACAACAGGCACCACAGTAAGGCTTGGCAAGGCAGGGAAAGATACCATTGGCATCATGGTAAGGCAAGGCATAGCAAGGTAAAACAAGACAAGGCACCATGGGCACTATGCTAAGGCAAGACAAGAACAGGAAAGGCAACATGTGCACCATGATTAGGTCAGGCATGATAAAGTAAGGCAAGGCACCATGGGCACCATAGTAGAACAAGGCAATGCAAGGCAAGGCACTCTGGGCACCATGGTAAGGCATGGCAAGCTAACGGCATAGCACATGGGCACCATGGTAAGGCTAGAAAAAAAGGCAAATCAAGGCAATGCACAATGGGCAACATGGTAAGGCAACACAAAGCAATGCAAAGCAAGGCAAAATGGGCAGCATCGTAAGGCAAGTCTAGGCAAGGAAACATGGGCACCATGGTAAGGCAATGCAAAGAATTGAAAGCAAGACACCATGGGCATCATGGTAAGGCAAGACAAAGCAAGGTACCATGGTAATACAAGGCAAGGCAAGACAAGACAAGGCATCATGGACAACATGATAAAGCAAGGCCAGGCAAGGCACAATGGGCACTACTGTAAGGCAAGAAAGGGAATGCAAGACCAGGCACCATGGGCACCATAGAAGTCAAGGCAAGACAAGGCTCCGTGGGGAACCATATAAGGCAAGGGAAGTCCATGCAAAGCAAGGCACCATGGGCACCATGGTAAAGCAAGGCAAGGGAAGGCACCATGGGAACCATGGTAAGGCAAGGCAATGGAAGGGAAGGCACCATGTCCACAATGGTATGAACAGGCAAGGCAATGAACCATGGGGCAACATGGTCAGGGAAATGCAAGGCAAGGTAAGGTAAAAACAAAGTCAACATAGACATTTTGTTAAGTAGAAGAAAGGCGAGGCAAGGCACCAATGGCACCATGCTGTGGCAAGGTAAGGCAATGAAGGTAAGGCAAGCCAAGGCAGTGCCTTTTTATGGTGCCCTCGGATCCCTGCCTTGCCTAGCCTTACCATGGTTCCCATAGTGCCTTGCCTTGCCTTGCCATGTCTTCCCTTGCCTTGCAGTTGTGCACATTGGTGCTTACCTTGCCTTCCTTTGCCTTCCTCTTGTAGCTTGCCTTACCATGGTGCTCATGATGCCTTTCCTTGTGTTGTCTTTCCTTCCATTGCATTACCATGGGTGTCCAGGTGCTTTGCCTTGCCTTACCCTGGTACCCCATAGTGCCTTGCCTTGCCTTGACTATCACTGTGCCCATGGTGATTTGATTTCTGCTCCTGCAGTGTTGCCCATTTATCCTTGACTTGCCTTGTGTTTCCATGGTTTCCATGGTGCCTTGCATTGTCTTCCCTTGCCATACCTTGCCTTATCAAGGTGCCCTATGGTGCCTTGCCTTGCAGTGCTTTGCTTTCCCGTGGTCCCCATGATGCTTTGCCTTGTCTTGGCTTGCCTTACCACTGTGCCCATGGTGCCTTGCCTTACCATGGTGCCCATGTTGCATTGCCTTACCTTGTGTTGCATTACCATTGTGCTTTTCCTTTCCTTGCCTTGCCTTGCCATACCATGGTGCACTTGATGCCTTGCCTTGACTTGCATTACCATGGTGTCCATTGTGCTTTGCCTTACCTTGCCTTACCATGGTTCCCACTGGTACCTTCACTTGCCTTGCCTTGACTTGCCTTGCCATGGTGTGTATTTGGGTCTGGAACACCTGACCTTGAATGATATCCCCACATCAGGTTTAAAAAATGCAGACTTCCATTTGCTTTCATGTGCCTTGCCTTACCTTGTGTTGATTTGCCTTGGTGCCCACTCAGGTCTGGAAGTACGGATCTCCAAGAGATCTCCCAACTCGGCTGCACAAAATGCTGGGTTCCATTTTCCTTGCTTCGCCTCGCCCTTTCTCACCTTGCCTCGCCCTGCCTCGCCCTGTCTCGCCCTGCCTTGCCTTGCCTTGCCATGGTGCCCATTCAGGTCTGCTATTCCGGACCTCAAGTGATCTCCAGATCTTGGCTGCACAAAACACTGCTTTCCATTTACCTTATCTTGCCCTGCATTACCTTGCCCAGTCTTTCCTTGCCTTGACATGGTGCCCATTCAGTTCTATAACTCCTGACCTCAAGTGATCTCCCCAGCTTGGCTGCACAAAATGCTGGATTCCATTTGCCTTGACTTGCCTTGCTTTGCTTTACCAGGGGTGCCCATTAAGGTCTCGAACACCTGACTTTCACTGTTATCTCTCCATCTCAGCTGCACAAAACGTTGGGTTACATTTGCTTTAAGATGAATTGCCTTGCCTTGCTTTGTCTTGCCTTGCAATTGTGCCAATCAGGTCTGCATTTCCTGTCCTTGGATGATATCCCCACTTTGGCCGCACAAAATGTTGGGTTACATTTGCCTTACTTTTTCCTTGCCACAGTGCCCATTTGGGTCACAAGTGCTGAACTTGAGTAATCTTACCACCACAGCAGTACAAAATGCTGCGTTTCATTTGCCTTGCCTTACCATGCCTTGCCTTGCTTTGCTTTGCTATGTGCCCATTCAGGTCTGGAATCCGGAACTCAAGGGATCTCCCCCACCGCCTCTGCACAAAGTGGATAAGTTCCATTTGCCTTTCCTTGCCTTTCCTTGCTTTGCCTTCCTTGCCATGGTACCCATTCAGGTCTGTAACTCCTGAACTTGAGTGATCTCCCCACCTCAGCTGCAGAAATTGCTGGGTTCCATTTGCATTGCCTTGCCTTGCCTTGCCTTGCCTTGCCATGGTGCTCATTCAGGTTTGGAACTCCCAACCTTGGATGTTATCGCTACCTTGGCTGGACAAAATGCTAGGTTCCATTTGCCTTGCTTTGTCTTGCCTTGCTATTCCATGGTGCCCATTCAGGTTTGGAACGACCTCGAGTTATTTCCCCACCTTGACCACACAAATGATGGGTTCCATTTGACTTGGCTTGCCTTGCCTTGCCTTGCCTTGCCTTGTCTTCCCTTGAATCTGCCTTGCTTTGCCTTGCCTTGCCATGGTGCACATTTAGGTATGTAACTCCTGACCTCAAGTGATCTCCCACCTCAAGTGCACGAAATGCTGGCATCCATTTGCCTTCACGTGACTTCCTTTGCCTTGCCTTGCTTTGCCAAGGTGCCCATTTATGTCTGGAACTCCTGACCTTGAGTGATCTCCTCACCATGGCTGCACAAAATGATGCGTTCCAAATGCCTTGCGTTGCCATGCCTTGCCTTGCCTTCCCTTGCCATAGTGTCCACTAAAGTCTGGAAATCCTGACCTCGACGGACCTCCTGCAATAATGGCTGCACAAAGTGCTTGGTTCCATTTGCCTTCCCTTGTCTTGCCTTCTGTTGCCTTGCCTTTCCTTGCCTTGATTTGCCTTACCTTGCCTTACCATGGTGCCCATTCGGGTCTACAACTCCTGACCTGGAGTTGTCTCCCACCTTGGCTGCACAAAATGAAGGATTCCATTTGCATTGCATTGCATTGCCTTGCCTTTCCTTGCTGTGCTTTGCCTTGCCATGGTGATCATTCAGGTCTGGAACTCCTAAAACTCGAGTGATCTCCCAACTCGGCTGCACAAATTGCTGGGTTACACTTGCATTAGCTTGCCTTGCCTTGCCTTGCATTGCTTTTCCTTGCCTTTCAGTGGTGCCTATACTTGAGTGATCTCCCCACCTCGGCTGCAGAAAATCTGGGGTTTATTTGCCTTATCTTGCCTTGCCTTGCCTTGCCATGGTGCCCATTCAGGTCACAATTTCTAACCTTGAGTAAACTTCCCACCGCGGCTGTACAAAATGCTGGGTTACACTTATGTGACCTTGACTTGCTTTTCCTTGCCTTGCCTTGCCTTGCCATGGTACCCATTCAGTTCTGCAACTCCTGAACTCGAGTGATCTCTCCACCTCCGCTGCAAAAACACTAGCTTGCATTTGCATTGCCTTGCCTTGCCTTGCCTTGGTGCTCATTCAGGTCTGGAACTACCAACATTGAGTGGTATCCCTCACCCTTGGTTGCACAAAATGCTAGATTCCATTTGCCTTGCCTTGCCCTACCTTACCTTGCCTTGCTATTCCATGGTGCCAATTCTAGTCTGGAACTCCTGACCTTGAGTTTTCTCCCCATCTCCGCTGCAAAATACTGGGTTCCATTTGCCTTGGCATTCCTTGCCTTGCCTTGTCTTGCCTTGACTTGACTTGCCTTTATTGCCATGGTGCCCATTCAGGTCTGGAACTTCTGACCTCGCGGTGATCTTCCCACCTCATGTGCACAAAATGCTGGCTTCCATTTGCCTTGATTTGAATTCTCTTGCTTTGCATTGCCTTGTCTTGCCTTGCCTTGCCTTGCCTTGCCATGATGCCCATTTAGGTCTGAACTCTGACCTTGAGTGATCTCCCCACTCACAGCTGCACAAAATTGTGCTTTCCATATGACTTACCTTGCCTTGCCATGGTGCCCAATAAGTTCTGGAACTCCTGACCTCGAGGAATCTCCCCACCTTGGCTACACAAAATGCTGGTTTCCATTTGCCTTGTCTTACCTTTATTTGCCTTGCCTTGCAAGGTGCCCATTGAGTCTGCAACTCCTGATCTTGAGTGATCTCCCCACCTTGGCTGCACAAAATGCTGGGTTACATTTGCATTGCATTTCCTTGCCGTGCCTTGCCTTGCCATCGTGCTCATTTAGGTGTGGAACTCCTGACCCTTAGTGATATTCCTACCTCGGCTACACAAAATGCTGGGTTCCATTTGCATTGCATTGCCTTGCCTTGCCTTGCCTTGCCTTGCCTTGCCTTGCCTTGCCATTGTATTAATTCAGGTCTGGAAATCCCAACCTTGAGTGGTATCCCTACTATGGCTGCACAAAATGCTAGGTTCCATTTCCCTTGCCTTACCTTGCCTTGCTATTCCATGGTGTCCGATTCAGGTCTGGAATTCCTGACCTCATGTTATCTCCCCCACCTTGACTGCACAAATTCTGGATTCCATTTGCCTTGGCTTGCCTTGTCTTGCCTTGCCTTGCTATGGTGCCCATTCAAGTCGGGAAATCCTGAACTCGAGTGATCTATCCACCTCAGGTGCACAAAATGATGGCTTCCATTTGGATTGATTTGACTTCCCTTGCCTTGTTTTGCCTTGCGTTAGCTTGCTTTGCCTTGCTTTGCCTTTGGGCTCATTTAGATCTTGACCTCCTGAACCTGAGTGATCTCCACACCGTGGCTCCACAAAATGATGCATTCCATATGCCATACCTTGCCATGCCTTGCCTTGCTTGCTATGGTGCCAGCTAAGGTCTGGAACTACTGACCTCGAGGGGATCTCCCCCACCTCGGCTACATAAATGCTGGATTCTGTTTGCCTTGTCTTGTCTTGCCTTGCCTTGAAATGTCTTGCAGTGCCTTGCCTTTTCTTGCCTTGTTTGCCTTGCCTTACCATGATGCCCATTCAGGTCTGCAATCCCGAACTTGAGTGATCTCCCCATCTTGGCTCAACAAAATACTGGTTCCATTTGCATTGCATTTCCTTGACTTGCCTTGCTTTGTCTTGCCTTTCCATGGTGCTCATTCAGGTCTTGGAGCTCCGACCTTGAGTGATCTCGCCACATCGGCTACAGAGAAATGCTGGGTTCCATTTGCATTGCATTGCATTTCATTGCCTTGGCTTGTCTTGCCTTGCCTTACCATGGTGCTCATTCACCTCTGGAACTCCTGACCCTGAGTGATCTCCCCACCTCTGCTGCACAAAATGCTGTGTTACATTTGCCTTTCCTTTTCCCTGCTTTGCTTTGCCATGGTGCCCATTCAGGTCTGAAACTCCTAACTTCCAGTGATCTCCACACATCATCTGCACAAAATGCTGGATCCCATTTGCCTTATCTCGCCTTGCCTTGGTATTACATGGTGCCCTTTTAAGGTCTGGAGCTAATGACTTTGAGTGATCTTCCCCCCTCGGCTGCATAAAATGCTGGGTTCCATTTGGCTTGACTTTCCTTGCCTTGCCTTGCCTTGCCTTGACATGTCTTGATTCCCTTGCCTTGCCTTGCCAGAGTGCCCGTAAGAGATCTGGAACTCCTGACCTCAAGTGGTCTCCCCACCTCAGGTGCACAAAATGCTGGCTCCCATTTGCTTGATTTGACTTCCCTTGCCTTGCATTGCCTTGCCTTGCCATGGTGCCCATTCAGGACTAGAACTCCTGACCTCCAGCGATCTCCCCCACCTCGGCTGCACAAAATGCTGGGTTCCATTTTGCCTTGCCTTGCCTCGCCTTACATTGCATTGCATTGCCTTGCTTTGCCTTACCTTGCCATGGTTCCCCTTTAGGTTTGCCACTCCTGATCTCGAGTGATCTCCCCACGTTGGCTGCACAAAATGCTGGGCTCCATTTGCATTGCATCGACTTGCCTTGCCTTGCCCTGCTTTGACTTGCCTTGCCATAGTGCCCATTCACGTAGCTATTCCTGACCTCGAGTCATCTCCAGACCTCGGCTGCACAAAAGGCTGGTTTCCATTTGCTTTACCTTGCCTTACATTGCCTTGCCTTGCCTTAACAGGTGCCTATTCAGGTCTGGATCTACTCAACCTCGAGTGATCTCCCTACCTAGGCTGCACAAAAGGCTGGATTCCATTTCCTTGCCCTGCCTCGCCTTGCCTCAACTTCCCTTGCTTCGCCTTGCCTTAACATGGGCGAATTTGAGGTCTGTAACTTCTGAAGCCTCGCGTGAACTCCCAGCTCGGCTGCACAAACAGCTGGGATGCATTTTGCCTTGCCTTGCCTGTCCTTGTCTTGCCATACCTTGCCATATCGTGCTTTGCTTTGCCTTGCCTTGCCATGGTGCCCATTCAGGTCTGCTATTCCTGACCTCAGTGATCTCCAAACCTTGGCAGCACCAAATGCTAGATTCCATTTGTCTTACCTTGCCTTGTATTGCATTGCCTTGACTTGCCCTGACATGATGCCAATTCAGTTCTTTAACTCCTGACCTCGAGTGATCTCACCAGAATGGCTGCACAAAATGTTAGGTTCCGTTTGCCTTGACGTGCCTTGCCTTGCTTTGACAAGGTGCCCATTGAGGTCTGGAACTCCCAATCTTGAGGGGCATCCCTAGCTTGGCTGCACAAAATGCTAGGCTCATTTGCCTTGTCTTGCCTTGCCTTACCTTACGCTGCCCTGTCCTGCCCTGCCCTTCCTTTCCCTGCCTTACCCTGCCTTACTCTGCCCTGCCCTGCCTTGTCCTGCCTTGCCTTGCCTTGCCTTGCCTTGCCTTGCTATTCCATAGTGCCGATTCATGTCTGGAACTCCTGATCTTGAGTTATCTCCCCAACTCGGCTGCACAAATGCTGGGTTCCATTTGTCTTGGTTTCCTTGACTTGCCTTGCCTTGCCTTGCATTGCCTTGCCTTGCCTTGCCTTGCCTTGCCTTGCCTTGCCTTGCATGGTACCCATTCAGGTCTGCAACTCCTGAACTCGAGTGATCTCCCCTACCTCGGATGCACAAAATCCTGCTTTCCATTTGCATTGCATTGACTTGCCTTGACTTGCCTTCACCTGTCTCTTCTCCACTGTGCTCATTCAGGACTTGAACTCTCAAATTTGAGTGGTATCCCTGCCTTGACTGCACAAAATACTAGATTCCATTTTCCTTGCCTTGCCTGATCTTGCTATTCCATGGTGCGAATTCAGGTCTGGAATTCCTGACCTCAAGTTATCTCCCCACTTTGGCTGCACAAATGCTGGGTTCCATTTGTCTTGGCTTGCCTTGGCTCTCCTTGGCTTTCTTTTCCTTTGCCCTTGTCTTGACTTGACATGACTTGCCTGGCCCTGCCTTGATATGATCCTTGCCTTGCCTTGCCATGGTGCCCATTCAGGTCTGCAACCCCTGACCTCCAGTTATCTCCCCCACCTCAGCTGCAAAAAAGGCAGGGTTTCATTTGTCTTGCCTTACCTTGGCTTGCCTTTCCTTCCCTTTCCCTTACCATGGTGTCCATTCAGGTGTAGAACTCCTAACCTCAAGTGATCTCCCCACTTAGGCTGCACAAAATGCTGGGTTCCATTTTCCTTGCCTCTGACTTGACTTGACTTGACTTGCCTCACCTTGCCATTGTGCCCATTCAGATCTGGAACTCCTGACCTCCTGTGATCTCCCCCACCTCAGGTGCACAAAATGCTGGCTTACATTTGCCGTGCCTTTCCTTTCCTTGCCTTTGCCTTGTATTGACTTACCATGGTGCCCATTCAGGTCTGGAACTAGTGACCTTGAGTGATCTCCCCCACGATTGATGCACAAAATGCTGTTTTACATTTGTACTGCCTTGCCTAGCAGTGACATACATTGCCTTGCCATAGCTGGCCTTACAATGGTGCTTATTTAAGTCTGGGAACTCTGACCTGCAGTGATCACCCCACACTGGCTGTCAAAATGCTGGGTTACAGTTGCCTTGCCTTGCCTCTTGCCTTGCCTTGCCCTGCCTTGCCCTGCCCTGCTCTGCCCTGCCCTGCCTTGCCCTGCCTTGCCCTGCCTTTACCCTGCACTGCCCTGCACATCCCTGCACTGCCCTGCACATCCCTACCTGCCCTGCCCTGCCTTGCCTTGCCCTGTCTTGCCCCGCCCCGCCCCGCCTGCCCCCGCCCTGCCCTGCTCTGCCTTGACTTGCCCTGCCCCTGCCCTGCCTTGCCCTGCCTTGTCCTGTCTTGCCCTGCCTTACCCTACCTTTCCCTGCCCTTGCCTTGCCTTTCCTTGCCTTGACTTTTTAGATGTTTGGTAGAGTTTAGATTTTGCTCTCTTGCCCAGTCTGGTCTCAAACTCCTGAAGTCAAGTGATTTCCTTACCTGCAGTGAAACTGCAGTTTGCCTTTCCTTGCCTTGCCTTGTCTTGCCTTGCCTTTCCTTGCCTTCCCTTGCCTTTCCTTGCCTTCCCTTTTGGATTTTTGGTAGAGTTTAGGTTTGATATTTGCCTAGTCTGTTCTCAAGCTCCTGAATTCATGTAATTTCCCACCTGCAGTGAAACTGCAGCTTGCCTTGCTTTTTCCTGCCTTTCCTTGCCTTTTTTTTATGTTTTGTAGAGTTTTGATTTTGCTATCTTGCCCAGTCTGGTATCAAACCCCTGAACTCAAGTGATTTCCAAACCTGCAGTGAAACTTCAGCTTGTCTTGTCCTGCCTTGCCTTGCCTTGCCTTTCCTTGCCTTGCCTTGCCTTGCCTTGCCATGCCATGCCTTGCCGTGCCTTGCCTTGCCTTGCCATGCCATGCCTTGCCGTGCCTTGCCATACCATGGTGCCCATTAAGGTCCAAACATCCTGACTTCGAGTGATCTCCCCCGCCTTGGCTGCACAAAATGCTGGGTTACATTAGCCTTGTCATGTCTTGCCTTACCTAGCCTTGCTATGGTGCCCATTCATGTCTGTAACTCTTGACCTAGAGTGATCTCTCCACCTCGTCTGCAAAAAATGCTGGATTATATTTGCCTTGCCTTGCCTTGCCTTGCCTTACCATGGTGCCCATTAAAGTCTGGAAATCCTGAACTCGAGTGATCTCTCAACCTTGGCTGCACAAAATGATGATTACATTTTCCTTGCCTTATCATGGTGCACATTCAGGTCTGGAACTCCGGACACAGAGTGCTATCACCACCTCAGCTGCACAAAAAGTTGAGTTATATTTGCCTTGCCTTGCCTTGCCTAAAACATGGTGCCCATTTATGTCTTGAACTCCTGACATCGAGTGATCTCCCCATCTTGGCTGTACAAAAAGCTGGGTTACATTTGACAAGATTGCCTTGCCTTACCATGGTGCTCTTTAGGTCTGGCATTCCTGACGTCAAGTCATCTCCCCAACTCAACTGCAAAAAATGCTGGGTTATGGGTTACATTTGCCTTGCCTAGGCTTAACATGGTGCCCATTCAGGTCTGGAACTCCTGACCTCTAGTGATCTCCCCCACCTTGGCTGCATAAAATGCTGGGTTACATTTGTCTTGCCTTGCCTTGCCTTACATTACCATGGTGCCCATGGTGCCTTGCTTGCATTGCCTTGCCTTGCCTTACTGTGGTGACTATGTTGCCTTGTCTTACTTTATCATGGTGCCCATGGTGCCTTGCATTGCCTTGCCTTGCCTTACCCTACCATGATGTCCATGGTGCCTTGCCTTGCCTTGTATTACCATGGTGTCTATTGTGCCTTGCCTTACCATGGTGCACATGGTGCCTTGCCTTGCTTTCCCTTGCCTTACACTATGACAAGGGAAGGCAAGGGAAGGCAAGTCAAATGGACCCAGCAATTTGCAAAGCCAAGGTGGGGAAATCACTCGAAGTCAGCAGTTCTAGATCTGAATCAGCACCATGGAAAGGCAAGGCAAGGCAAGCCAATGGAACCCAGCATTTTGTGCGCCAATGTGAGGAAATCATTTGAGGTCAGGAGTTACAGACCTGAATGGACACCATGAAACAGCAAGGCAAGGCAAGGCAAGGCAAGGCAAGGCAAGGCAAATGGAACCTAGCATTTTTGCAGCCAAAGTGGGGTGGTCAGAGAAGGTCAGGAGTTCCAGAACTGAATGAGAACCATGGTAAGGCAAGGCAAAACAGGGCAAGACAAGGCAAGGCAAGGCAACAAAAATGGATGCCAGCATTTTTCAGCCGAGTTGGAGAGATCACTTGAGGTTAGGAGTTCCATACCTGAATGGGCACCATGACAAAATAAGGCAAGGCAAGGCAAGCCAAATGAAACCCAGCATTTTTGCAGCCAAGGTGGGGAGACCACTGCAGGTCAGGAGTTCCAGACCTGAATGGGCACCATGAAATAGCAAGACAAGGCAAATGGAACCTAGCATTTTTTGCAGCCGAAGTTTGGTGATCAGTGAAGGTCAAGAGTTCCAGAATTGAATGAATACCAAGGTAAGGCAAGGCAAAAAAGGGCAAGGCAAAGCAGGGCAAGGAAATGCAAAATGGAATGCAGTGTTTTTGTGGAGCTGAAGTGGGAGATCACTTGAGGCCAGCATTGGCAGACCTGAATGGGCACTGTGGCAAGGCAAAGCAAAGCAAGCCAAAGCAAGGCAAGGCAAGGCAAGGCAAGGCAAGGCAAGGCATGGCAATGTAAGACATATAGAATGCATCATTTTGTGCGGCCATTGTAGGGAAATCACTCAAGATCAGGAGTTCCAGAAATAAAGAGCACCATGGCAGTGCAAAACAAGGCAATACAAGGCAAGGCAAGGAATGTCAAAGCAAATGGAACCCAGCATTTGTGCAGCCGAGGTGGGGGAGATAACTCGAGGTCAGGAGTTACAGACCTGAATGAGCACTATGACACGGCAAGGCAAGACAAAGCAAGGCAAGGCAAGGCAAGGCAACGCAACACAATGCAAATGAAACCCAGCATTTTGTGCAGCTAAGGTGGTGAGATTACTCAAAGTCAGGAGTTGCAGACCTGAATAGGTACCATGAAAAGCAAGGCAAAGCAAGGCAAAGCAAGGCAAAGCAAGGCAAAACATGGCAAGGCAAGGCAAGGCAAGGCAAGGCAATTCAAGGCAAGGCAAGGCAAGGCAAATGTAACCCAGCATTTTGTGCAGCCACGGTGGGGGAGATCCCTCGAGGTCAGGAGTTCCAGAACTAAATAGGCACCATGGCAAGGCAAGGAAAGGCAAGGCAATGCAGGCAAGGGGAGTCAAATCAAGGCAAATGGAAGCCAGCAATTTGTGCACCTGAGGTGGGGGAGATCACACGAAGTCAGCTTTTCCAGACCTGAATGAGCACCATGTCAGGGCAAGACAAGGCAACTGAAGTCAAGTCAAGGCAATGCAAGGCAAGAAAAGCCAAGGCAAATGGAATCCAGCATTTGTGCCGCCAAGGTGAGAAGATACCTCATGCTCAGGATTTCTAGACCTGAATTGGCACCATGGAATAGCAAGGCATGGCATGGCAAGGCAAATGGAACCTAGCATTTTGTGCAGCCAAGGTAGGGATACCACTCAAGATTGGGAGTTCCAGACCTGAATAAGCACCATGGCAAGGCATGGCAAGGCACGTTAAGGCAAGGGTAATGGAACCCAGTATTTTGTACAGCTGAGCTGGGCAGATCACTAGAGGACAGGAGATGTAGTCCTGAATGAGCATTATTGCAAGGAAAGGTAAAGCAAGGCAAGGCAAGGCAAGGTAAGTTAAAGCAAATGCAACCCAGTATTTTGTTCAGCCAAGGTGGGGCTATCACTGGAAGTCAGGGGTTCCAGACCCGGATGGGCACCATGGCAAAGAAAGGCAAGGCAAGGCAAATGGAGCACAGAATTTTTTGCAGCAGAGTTGGGGAGATCACTCGAGGTTAGGACTACCAGACCAGAATGGGAACCATGGAATAGCAAGGCAAGGCAAGGCAAGACAATGCAAAGGGAACACAGCATTTTGTGCAGCCAAGGTAGGGATAACACTCAGGGTTGGCAGTTCCAGAACTCAATGAGCACCATGGCAAGGCAAGGCAAGGTAAGGCAATGCAATGCAATGCAAATTTAACTCACCATTTTGTGTAGCCGAGGTGGGGGAGGTCATGCAAGTTTGGGAGTTACAGAACTGAATGTGCATCATTGCAAGGCAAGGCAATGCAATGCAAATAGAACCCAGCATTTTGTGCAGCCGAGGTGTGGAGATCACTCTAGTTCAGGAGTTGCAGACCTGAATGGGTTCCATGGCAAGGCCAGGCAAAAACAAGACAAAGCAAGGCAAGGCAAGACCAGGGAAATGGAACACAACATTTTGTGCAGCCGAGGTGGGGAAATCACTTGAGGTCAGGAGTTCCAGACCTAAGCGGGCACCATGGCAAGGCAAGGCAAATGGAACACAGCATTTTATGCCGTTGAGGCAGGGAGATCACTCTAGGACAGGAAATGCGGACATGATCGGCACCATTGGAAGGCAAGGCAAAGAAAGGCAAGGCAAAGCAAGGCACATTAAGGCAAATGTAATGCAGCATTTTGTGCAGCCGAGGTGGGGGACATCACTGGAAGTCAGGAGTTTGAGACCTCAATGGAAGTCTTGGCAAAGTAAAGCATGGCAAGTCAAGGAAAATCAAAACCAGCATTTGGTGCAGCTGATCTGAGGAGATCACTTGAGGTCAGGAGTTAAAGAACTGAATGCGCACCATGTCAAGCTAAGGAAGGCAAGGCATTGCAGGGCAAGGTAAGACAAATGGAACCCAGCATTTGGTGTAGCCGAGGCCTGAAGATCACTCGAGGTCAGGAATAGCAGACCTCAGTGGGGACCATGGCAAGGCAATCAATGCAAGGCAAGGTAAGACAAGGCAAGGAATGGAAGGCAAGGCAAGGCAAGGCAAATGGAACCCAGCATTTTGTGTAGCCTAACTGGGAGTTCACTCGAGGTCAGGAGTTACAGACCTAATGGGCACTATGGTAAGGCAAGGCAAGGCATGTAAAGGGAAGGCATGGCAAGGCAATGTAGGGCAAATGTAACTCTGCATTTTTGTGCTGCCAAGGTGGAGAGGAAACTCTAGGTCAGGCATTCCAGATCTGAATGGGCACCATGGTTAAACAAGGCAAGACAAGGCAAGGCAAGGCAAAGCCAGGTCAACCAAGGCAAGGTAAATATTACCCAGCATTTTGTGAAGCCAAGGTGGGGAGATTACTCAAGGTCAGGAGTTCCAGCCCTGAATAGTCACCATGATAAGGCAAGGCAAGGCAAGGCAAGGCAAGGCAAGGCAAGGCAAGGCAAGGCAGGGCAAGGCAGGGCAAGGTAGGGCAAGGCAGGGAAAGGCAGGGCAGGGAAGAGCAGGGCAGGGCAGGGTAGGGCAAGGCAAGGCAAATATAACTCAGTATTTTGTGCAGCCAAGGTGGGGAGTTAATTTGAGGTCAGGCATTCCAGACTGGAATGGAAAACATGGTAAGTCATGGTAAGGCAAAGCAACACAAGGAAAGGCAAGGCAAATGTAACCCAGCATTTTGTGCAGAAGAGTTGGGGAGATCAGTTGAGGTCAGAGATCCAGACTTGAATGGGCACCATGGTAAGGCAAGGCAAGGCAAGGCAAGGCAAGGCAAGGCAAGGCAAGGAAAGGCAAATGTAATTCAGCATTTTGCGCAGCCGAGGGGGGAGGTCACTCGAGGTCAGGAGTTTCACACCTGAATTCACAACACGCTAATGCAAGGCATGGCAAATGTAACCCAGCATTTTGTGCAGCCAAGGTGGGGAGATCACTCGAGATCAGGAGTTTCAGATTTGAATGAGCACCACAGTGAGGCAAGGCAAGGCAAAGCAAATGTAACACAGCATTTTGTGCAGCTGAGGTGGGGGAGGTCACTCCGAGGTCAGGAGTTTCACACCTGAATTCTGCAACACTCCAATGCAAGGCATGGCAAATGTAACCCAGCATTTTGTGCAGCCAAGGTGGAGAGATCACTCGAGGTTAGGAGTTCAGACCTTAATGGGCACCATGGTAAGACAAGGCAAGGCAAGGCAAGGCAAGGCAAATGGAACCCAGCAGTTTGTGCAGTTGAGATGGGGTGATCACTTGAGGTCAGGAGCTCCAGATCTGAATAGGCACCATCATGAGGCAAGGCAAGGCAAGGCAAGGCAAGGCAAGGCAAATGTAACCCAGCATTTTGTGCAGCCAAGGTGGGGAGAACACTCGAGGTCAGGCATTCCAGACCTTAATGGGCACCATGGTAAGGCAAGGCAAGGCAAGGCCAGGCCAATGTAAGCCATCATTTTGTGCATCTGAGATGGGGAGATCCCTCAAAATCAGGAGTTCCAGACCTGAATGGGCACCATGGGAAGGCCAGGCAAGGTAAGGAAAGGCAAATGGAACTCAGCATTTTATGGAGCCGAGGTGGGGGATGTAACTCGAGGTCAGATGCTCCAGACCTGAATGGGTAATATGGTAAGGCAAGGCAAGGCAAGAAAGACAAGGCAGGGCAAGGCAATGCAAATGTATCCCAGCATTTTGTGCAGCCATGTCAGGGAGTTCACTGGAGGTCAGGAGGTACAGACATTAATGTGCACCTTGGTAAAGCAAGGCAAGGCAAAACACAGCAAATGTAACACAGCATTTTGTGCAGCTGAGGTGGGGGACTGCACGCAAGGTCAGGAGATCCAGACCTGAATTGGCACCATGGTAATCAAGGCAAGGCAAGGCAAGGCAAGATAAACCAAGGCAAGGCAAGGCAATGCAAGCCAAAGCAAGGCAAGGCAAGGAAAGGAAAGGAAAGGTAGGGCATGGCAAGGCATGGCAAGGCATGGCAAGTCAAGGCAAGGCAAGGCAAACCAAATGTAATGCAGCATTTGGTGCAGCCAAGGTGAGATCACTTGAGGTCAGGAGTTCCATACTTGACTGGACATGATGGTTTAGGCAAGGCAAGGCAAGGAAAGGCAAGGAAAGGCAAGGCAAGGCAAATGTAATCCAGCATTTTGAGCAGCCAAGTTAGGGAGATCACTCAAAATCAGGAGTTCCAGACCTGAATGGGCACCATGGGAAGGCAAGGCAAGGCAAATGAAACCCAGCATTTTGTGTAGCCGATGTGGAGAGATCACATGAGATCAGGAGTTCCAGACCTGAATGGTCACCATGGTAAGGCCAGGCAAGGAAATGTATCCCAGCATTTAGTGAAGCCGAAGTGGGGGAGATCTCTCAAGGTCAGGAGTTCCAGACATAAATGTGCACTATGGTAGGGCAAAGCAAGGCAAGGTAAAGCAAAACAAGCCAAATATAACCTAGAATTTTGTGCAGTTGAGGTGGAGAGATCACTTGAGGTGAGGAGTTCCAGTTCTGAATGGGCACCATGGTAAGGTGAGGAAAGTCAAGTCAAGGCAAGGCAAATATAACCCAGGATTTTGTGCAGCTGAGGTTAGGAGATCACTCGAGGTCAGTAGTTCCAGAGCTGAATTGGCAGCATGGTAAGGCAAGGCAAGGCAAGCCAGTGCAAAGCAAATGTAACCCAGCATTTGGTGCAGCCAAGGTGGGAGATCACTCGAGGGTCAGGAGTTCCAGATCTGAATGGGCACCAATGTTTTAGGCAAGGCAAGTCAAGTCAAGGCAAGGCAAGGCAATGATAATATATACTATAATATTGTGGAGCCGAGGTGGAGGGGTCACTGGAGCTCAGGAGTTCCAGACCTTAACTGGGCACCATGGTAAGTGAAGGTAAAAGAGCACAAGACAAGGCAAGGCAAGGAAAGGAAAGATAAAGGAAGGGAATGGAAGGGAAAGCCAGCAAAGGCAAGGGAAGGCTAGGGAGGGGAAAGGCAAAGTATGGGAAGATAAGGCAAGGCAATGAGAAGAAAGGCAACGCACCAGGGCATCATGATAAGGCAAGGCAAAAAAGACAAGGCACCATGGGCACCATGGTATGGCAAGGCAAGGCAAAGCAAGGCACCATGTGATAAATGGTAATGCACGGCAAGAGAATCCAAGACAAGGCACCATGAACACCATGGAAATGTAAGGCAAGGGAATCCAAGGCAAGGCACCATAAACACCATGGAAAGGCAAGGCAATGCAAGGCAACGTAACATGGTAAAGCAAGGCAAGGCAGGACAAGTCTCCATGAGCACCATGTTAAGGCAAGGGAAGGCAATTTAAGGAAAGTCACCACGTGCACCATGGTATGGCAGGGCAAGACACCATGGGCCCCATGGTAAGGAAAGGCAAAGCAAGGAAAGGCAAAGCAAGACAAGGCACCATGCACACATGGTAAGGTAAAGCAAGACAAGGCACCATGGGCACCATGGGAAGGCAAGGCAAGGCAAGGCCACATGGGCAACAAGGTAAGGCAAGGCAATGCAAGGCAAGGCAATGCAAGGCAAAGCAAAGAAGAGACAAGGGGCACCACAGGAAGGAGAGGCCGAGCAAGGCAATCAAGGCACCATGAGCACAAAGATAAAGAAGGCAAGGCAAGGACAGGCAAAGCATCATGGGCATGATGGTAAGGCAAGGAAAGGTAAGGCAAGGTGCCATCGGTACCATTGTAAGGCAAGGCAAGGCAAGAGAAGGCAAGCAAGGCACAGTGGGTACCATCGAAAGACAAGGAAAGGCATCAAAGGCAAGGCACCGTGGGCACCATAGTGAGGTAAGGCAGGGTAAAGAAGGCAAAGCACCATGGGAACCATGGTATGGCAAGGTAAGGCAAGACAAGGAACTATGGGCACCATGGTAAGCCAAGGCAAGGCAACCGAAGGCAAGGAAAGGCACCGTGGGCACGATGGAAAGGCAAGGCAAGGAAAGGCTCCATGGGCAGCATGGTAAAGCAGGCAAGGCCAGGCAAGATAAAATGGGAACTATGGCAATGCAAGACAATACGAGGGAAGGCAAGGCAAGAAAGGCAAGGCACGATGGACATCATGGTGAGGCAAGCAAGGCAACATGGTAGAGCAAGTCAAGGCAAGGAAAGGAAAGTCACAATGTGCATTTTGATAAGGAATGGCAAGGCAAGGAAAGAAAGGAATCATGGGAAAGTTGGTAAGGTGTGGCAAGAGAAAGCAAGACAAGGCATCATGGACACCATGATAAGAAAGGAAAGGCAAGGACAGTCAAGGAAGCATGAGTACCATGATAAGACAAGTCAAGGCTGGCACCATGGTCACTATTGTAAGGCAAGGCGAGAGAAGGCAATACAAGTCACCATAAGTACCATTGTAAGACAAATTAAGGCAACACAAGGCAAGGAACATGTGTACCATGGTAAGGCAAGGCTAGATAAGGAATAGGAAGCCAAGGCACCAAGGGCACCATGATAAAGCACATGACAAGGCAAGTCACCATGGGTACCAAGGTAAGTAAAGGCAAGGCGAGGCAAGGCAGCACGGGCACCATGGCAAGGCTAGGCAAGGCAAGGCACCATGGGCAAAATAGAAGGCAAGGCAAGTCACCATGGGCAACGTGCTAAGGTCAGGCCAGGCAAGGCAACATGGTAAGACAAGGCAATGAAAGACAAGGCAAAGCAAGGCACCATGAGAACCATAGAAAAGCAAGGCCAGCAACGGAAGCACAACACACCATGGGCACCATGGTTAAGCAAGGTAAGGTAAGGAAAGGCTAGGCAGGGTACGAAGAGCACTATGGTAATGCACGGCCATGCTAGGCAAGGCAAGGCACCATAGGCACCATGGTAATGCAAGGCAAGGAAAGGCACCATGGACACCATGGTTAGGCAAGGCAAGGCAAGGGAACTATGGTAAGGCAAGGAAAGGCAATTCAACATTGGCACCATGGCAAGACAGGACAAGACAAGGAAAGAAAGGCACCATGGGAAGTTGGTAAGGTGTGGCAAGGAAAGGTGTGGCAAGGCATCATGGGCAGCATGATCATAAAGGCAATGCAAGGACAGACAAGACAGCACGAATACCATGGTAAGGCAAGGCAAAGCTAGACACTATGGGCACTATTTTAAGGCAAGGCAAGGCAATGCAAGGCAAGGCAACATGTGTACCAAGGTTAGGCAAGGCAAGGTAAGGAGGGCAAGACAAGCCACCAAGGGCACCATGATAAAGCACAAAGAAAGGCAAGGCAAGTCACCATGGTCAGCATAGTAAGGAAAGAAAAGGAAGGCAAGGCACCATGGGCACCAAGGTAAGGCAAGGCAAGGCAAGGCACCACAGGCACCATGGTAAGGCTAGACAAGGCAAAGAAAGAAATAGGCACCATGATGAGCAAGGCATGGGAAGTCAAGGCAGCATGGACAAATGGAAAGGCAAGGTAAGTCGCGATGGGCAACATGGTAAGACAAGGTAAGGCAAGGCAACATTTCCAGCATGGCAATGCATGGCAATGAAAGACAAGGCAAAACAAGGCACTATGGGAGCAATTGAAAGGCAAGGCTAGGCATGGAAAGACAGCACACCATGGGCACCATGGCAAAGCAAGGTAAGGCAAGGCATCATGGGCACCATTGTAAGCAAGACAAGGCAAAGCAAGGCACCATGGGCACCATGCTTAGGCAAGTCAAGGTAAGGAAAGGCTACGCAAGGCTGCAAGGGTACTATGGTAATGCACAGCAAGGTTAGGCATGGCAAGGCACCATAGGCACCAGGGTAAGGCAAGGCAAGGTAAGGCACCAGGCACCATGTGCACCATGGTAACACAAGGCAGTGCAAGGTAAGGCATCATGGGCACAGTGGTAAGGCATGGCAAGGCATGGCAAAGCAAACACGTCACCATGGGCACCATGGTGAGACAAGGAAAGGACAGGCAAGGAAAAATGGGCTCCATGGAAAGGAAAGAGAAGGCGATGGAAGGAAAGGCAAGGCACCATGGGCACCATGTTATGGCAAGTAAAGGCATTCACCAGAGACATCATGGTGAGGTAAGGCAAGGCAAGGCACCATGGTAGGGCAAGGTATGGCAAGTCACAGTGGGCCCCATTGTAAGGCAAGACAAAACAAGGAAAGAAAGGCACCATGGAAAATTTGGTAATTTGTGGGAAGGAAAGGTAAGGCGAGGCATCATTGTCATTATGGTAAGAAAGTAAGACACAGACAAACAAGGCAGCATGAGCAACATGGTAAGGCAAGGCAAGGCTAGGCACTGTGGGCACCATTGTAAGACAAGGCAAGGCACCATGAGTACTATTGTAACTCAAGTGAAGGCAACGAAGGCAAGGCAATATGTGTACCATTGTAAGGCAAGGCAAGGTAAGGAAGGACATGTCAAGGCACCAAAGGCTCCATGATAACGCATGACAAGGCAGGGCAAGGGGCGTCACCATGGTTAGCATAGTAAGGCAAGGCATGGCACTATGGGCACCATGGTATGTCAAGGCAAGGCAAGGCAAGACACCTTGGGCAGCTAGGTAAGGCATGATATGGCAAGGCAAGCCACCACAGGCACCATGGTAAGGCTAGGCAAGTCAAGTAAAGACATATGGGCACCATGATAAGCAATGCAATGCAAGGCAAGGCACCATGGGTAAAATGGAAGGTAAGGCAAGGAAAGGAACCATGAGCATCAAGGTAAGGCAAGGCAAGTCAAGGCAACATGGGCACCATGATAAGGCAAAGTAATGAAAGACAAGGCAAGACAAGGCACCATGGTAACGATTGTAAGATAAGACAAGGCAAAGCAAGGCACCATGTTCAACATGGTAAGTTAAGGAAAGGTAAGAAAAGGCTAGAAAGGGCACAAAGGGCACCATGGTAATGCATAGCAAGGCCAGGCAAGGCAAGGCACCATAGGCACCATGGTGAGGCAAGGCATGACACTAGGTCACCGTGGTAACACAAGGCAATGCAAGGCCAGGCACCATGGGCAACATGGTAAGGAAAGAAAAAGCAATACAAGGCACCATGAGCACAATGTTAATGCATGGCAAACAAGGCAAAGCAAAGCAACTCACCATGGCCGTCATGGTGAGTCAAGGCACGGCAAGCCAAGGCAGCATGTGCTCCTTGGTGAGGCAAGGAAAATCAAGGCAAGACAAGGCGAGACACCATATACGCCAAGGTAAAGCAAGGTAAGGCAAGGCACCATGGCCACCATGGTAATGCTAGGCAAAGTAAAGCAACAAGGGCACCATAGTAAGGTAATGCAAGGCAAAATAAGACAAGCCAGGGCACCATGGGCACTATGTTAAGGCAAGGAAAGTCAATGCAAAGTAAAACAAGGCCCCATGGCAGGATGGTTATGCAAGGCAAGGCACCATGGGTATCATGGAAGGGAATGCAAAGCACAGAATGAAGGCAAAACAAGGCACCAAGGGCACCATGGTAAGGCAGGCCAATGCACCATGGGCACCACAGTAAGGCAAGGCATGGCACCATGGGCACCATGTTAGGCAAGACCAAACACCATTGAAACCACTATATGGCAAGGAAAGCCATCATGGGAAACATTGTAAGGCAAGGTTAAGCACCATGGGCACGAAGGTAAGGCAATGCAAAACAAGGTCCCATTTGCACATGGCAAGGCACCAGGGGAACCATGGTAAGGCAAGGCAAGTCACCATGGGCACCATGGTTAGGACAGGCCAAGCAAGGCACAATGGCACCATGGTAGGGCAAAGGAAAGCAGAATGAACACCATGGTAAGTCAAGGCAAGGCAAGGCAAGTCAATGCAAAATGGACAACATGGAAAATCATGGCAAGGCATGGAAGGTACCATGTGCTCCATGATAAGGCAAGGCAAGAAAACGCATCATGGGATACATGGGAAGTCAAGCAAAGGTAATATTGATGGATACAATGGTAAGGCAAGGCAAGGAAAGACAAGGCACCATCAGCACCATTGTAAGAACAGGAAAGGCAAGGCACGGCACAATGGCTCCATGGTAAGGCATGGCAAGGAAAGGAAAAAAAAAGTTGGGCACCTTTATAAGACAAGGAAATTCAAAGCAAAGCAACACAGCATGGGCAACATCTTAAGGCAAGTCAAGGCAAGCAAGTCACCATGGGCACCCTTGTTAGGCAAGGCAAGGCAAAGCACCATGTGCACCTTGGTAAGGAAAGGTAAGTCAAGGGAAGACAAGGCAAGACACCATGTGCACCATGGTAAGGCAAGGCAAGGCGCCATTGGCACCATGGTAATTCTAGGCAAGGCAAAGCTCCTAGAGCACCAAGGTAAGATAAGACAATGCAAAATAAGATAAGCCACGGCACCATGGGCACCATGATGAGGCAAGACATGCAACGCAAGGCAAAGCAAGGCACATCGGACAGCATGGTAAGGCAAGGCAAGGCAAGGGAACACATCATTGGCAATACTTTAAGGCAAGGCAAGCAAAGCAAAATGGGGACCACTGTTAGGCAAGGCAGGGTAAGGCAGGGCACAATGGGCAGCATGGAAAGGCAAAACAAGGCAAGGCAAAGTACCACAGTCACCATGATAACACATAGCAAGGCAAGGCAGGGCAAGGCAAGGCAAGGCACCATGGGGACCATGGTAAGACCAGGCAAGGCAAAGAAAAGCAGTGACTCATGGGAACCCGTTTAAGGCAAGGCAAGATAAGGCATGTCACCTTGGACAATAAGTTAAGGGGAGGCATGGAAAGGCCAGACAAGGCAATGTACCATGGGAATCCTGGTAAGGAAAGGCAAGGCAAGGAAAGGAAAAGCATGGCACCTTATCCACCAAGGTAAGGCAAGGCAAGTCAAGGCAACATGAGCACCATGGTAAGGCAAGGTAAGGCACCATGGGCACCATGATTAGGCAAGGCAAGCTAAGGCAATGCCAGGCAAGGCACCATGGGCACATTGGAAAGGGATGTTAAGCCAAGGCAAGCAAAGCAACTAAGGCAACATTGGAACCATGGTAAGGCAAAGCAAGGCAAAGCAAGGTAAGTTACCCTTGTCACCATGGGCATCATGATAAAGCAAGGCAAGGCAAGGTAAGTCATGACGCCTTGGTCACCAAAGTAAGGCAAAGCAAGGCAAGACAAGGCATTCTTGGTCCCACAGTAAGGCAAGGCAAAGTAGGCAAGGTAGGCACCATGGGCACCGCAGTAAGGCAAGGGCAGAAAAGGCAAGTCAAAGGATGGTACAGTGGGCACTGTGGTAAGGCAGGACAATGTATAGCAAGGCACAATGGTCACCATGGTAAAGAAGTCAAAAGAAAGGCAATTCAAAGGTACAGCACCATGGTCACCTTGGTAAGGCAATCCAAGGCAAGAAATTATGAGCACCATGGTAAGGCAAGGCAAGGGAATACAAGGAAAATCACCACGGTACCATGCTAAAGGAAGGCAAGAGAAGACAAAAGAAGACAAGACAATGAACCATGAGCACCATGGTAAAGCAAGGCAAGGCAGGACAAGGTAAGACAACATGGGCACCATGGTAAGACAAGGCAGGGAAGGCAAGGCACCATGTGCATCATGATAAGGCAAGGCAAGGCATCATGGGCACCATTGTAAGGCAAGGCAAAGCAAGGCACAATGGGCATCATTGTAAGACAAAGAAAACAAGGGAAGAAATTATCGGTACCATGGTAAGGCAAGGTAATGCAAGTAAAGGCAAAGCATATCACCATAGGCACCATGGTAAAGCAACAAAAGGCACGGCACAATGGGCAACATGGTAAGGCAAGGTAAGCAAGAGAAGGCACCATGCTAAGGCAAAACTCATGAACACAAGGTATGTGAAGGCACCATTGGCACCATGGCAAGGGAAGGCAAGGCAATGCACCGTGGTCACCATGGTAAGAGAAGGCAAGGCAAGGAATCATGGGCACCATGGGAAGGCACGGCAAGTCAAGGCATAAAGGGCACTCTGATAAGGAAATGCAAGGAGAAAAGAGCACCATGGCTAAACATGGGAAGGTAAGGCAAGGCACCCTGGGCACCATGGTAATTGAAAATAAGGCAAGGCTAGGCAACATGGTAAAGCAAGGCAAGGCACCGACACCATGTGAACCACTGTAAGCCAAGAAAGGCAAAGCAAGGCACGCACCATTTGCACCATGGTAAGACAAGGCAAGGGAAGGCAACATGGGCAACATAGTAAGGCAGGGAAGGGTATTGTAGGCAAGGCACTATGGGCACCATGGTAAGGTATGGCAAGGCACCATGGTAAGACAAAACAAGGCAAGGCAAGGCAAACTTCCATGTGCAGCATCTTAAGGGAAAGCAAGGCACCTTAGGAACCATAACATACAAGACGTGTCAAGGCAAGGGACTAGGAGCACAATGGTATGTCAATGCAATGGAAGGCAAGGCACCATGAGCAACATGGTAAGGCAAGGCAAGGCAAGGCAACATGGACACAATGGGAAAGCAAGGCAAAACATGGAAAGGCAATGCATCAATTTCACCATCATAAGGCAAGACAAAGCAAGGCAAGTCACCATGGGCACCATGGCAAGAAAGGTCATGGCAAGGTAAATAACATGGGCACCATGGTAAGAAATGGCAAAGCAAGGCAAGGCAATGCACCATAGGCAACCTGGTAAGGCTAGGCAAGGCAAGACAAGGCAAGGTAAGGCACAATGGACACCATGGTTAGGCAAAGCAAGGCAAGGCACCATGAACACCAAGGTAAGACAAGGCAAGGTAAGGCACAATGGGCAAGATGGTAAGGTAAGACAAGCAAGACCAGGAACCCTGGGCACAATCATAAGGCAAGACAAGGCCAGACAAGTCATGTCAAGGTACCATGGTCACCATGGTAAGGCACAGCTAGGCAGCGCACCATGGGCACCACGGTAAGGGCAGGCAAGGCAAGCCACCACTGGCACCATGGTAAGGCCAGCAAAGGCAAGGCACCACGGGAACCATGGTAAGAACAATGAAGGCAAGGCAAGGAACCATGGTCACCATGGCAAAGCAAGGAATGGCAAGGACCAGAGGGCACCATTTTAAAGCAAGGAAAGGCAAGGCAAAGCACCATGGGAACCATTGAAAGGCAAGCAAGGCAAAGCAAGGCACAGCACCATGAGCTGCATTGTAAGGGAAGGAAAGGCAAGGAAAAGCAAAGGCAACATAGGCAACATGGTAAGGCAAGGCAGGGAACCATGTGCACCATGGTAAGGCAGGGCAAGGGAATTCAAGGCAAGGCAACATAGCCACCATTGTAAGGCAATGCAAGGCAAGGCAAGGCACTTTGCTAAAGCAAAACAAGGCAAGGAAAGGCAAGGCTCCATGGGCACCATGTTAAGGCAAGGCAAGGCAATTCAAGGCAAGGCACTATGTCCACCATAGTATGGCATAGCGTGGCAAGGCATGACCATGGGCACCATGGTAAGGCAAGGCAAAGCAACGAAAGGAATCATGGGCAACATAGTAAAGCAAAGGAAGGAAAGGCTAGGGACCATGGTCACCATGGGAAGGCAAGGAAAATAAGGCAAAGAATGGCAACACACCATGGTATGCAAGGCAAGGCAAGCTTTGCACCATGGTAATGTAGGGCAAGGGAACACAAGGCAAGGCACCATAGGTACCATGGTAAGTCAAGGCAAAGCAAGGCAAGGCACCATCGTAAGGACAAACAAGGCAAGGCAAGACAAGGCTCCACGGGGACCATGACAAACTATGCTAGGCACTATGGGAACCATGATAAGCAAGACAAGGCAAAGGAAGGCACCATGGTAAGGCAAGTCAAGGCAAGGCAAGGCAAGACAAGGCTCAATGGGCACTATGTTAAGGGAAGGCAAAACAGTTCAAGGCAAGGAACATGGGCGCCATTTTATGGCAAAGCAAGGCACCATGGGAAAGTTTCCAAGAAATATGGACTATGTGAAAGACCTAATCTACGTTTGATAGGTGTACCTCAATGTGAAGGAGAGAATGAATCCAACCTGGAAAATACTCTTCAGGATATTATCCAGGAGAACTTCCCCAACATAGGAAGGCAGGCCAATATTCAAGTCCAGGAAATACAGAGAACACCACAAAGATATTCCTCAAGAAGAGCAACCCCAAGGCACATAATCGTCAGATTCACCAGGGTTGAAATGAAGGAGAAAATGCTAAGGGCAGCCAGAGAGAAAGGTCGGGTTACCCACAAAGGGAAGCCCATCAGACTCACAGCAGATCTCTCAGCAGAAACCCTACAAGCCAGAAGAGAGTGGGGGCCAATATTCACATCCTTAAAGAAAAGAACTTTCAACCCAGAATTTCATATCCAGCCAAACTCAGCTTCATAAGTGAAGGAAAAATAAAATCCTTTGCGAACAAGCAAGTACTCAGAGATTTCATCACCACCAGGCCTGCTTTACAAGAGCTCCTGAAAGAGGCACTAAACATAGAAAGGAACAACCAGTACCAGCCACTCCAAAAACATACCAAACAGTAAAGACCATCAACACAATGAAGAAACTGCATCAACTAATGGGCAAAACAGCCACCTAGCATCAAAATGGCAGGATCAAATTCACACATAACAATATTAACCCTAAATGTAAATGGGCTAAATGCCCCAATTAAAAGACATAGACTTTCAAACTGGATAAAAAGCCAAACCCGTCAGTGTGCTGTATCCAGGAAACCCATCTCACATGCAGAGATACACAAAGGCTCAAAATAAAGGGATGGAGGAGATTTACCAAGCAAATGGAGAGCAAAAAAAGCAGGAGTTGCAATTCTCATCTCTGATAAAATAGACTTTAAACCAACAAAGATCAAAAGAGACAAAGAAGGACATTACATAATGGTAAAAGGATCAATGCAACAAGAAGAGCTAACGATCCTAAATATATACGCACCCAATACAGGAGCACCCAGATACATAAGGCAAGTTCTCAATTACTTACAAAGAGACTTAGATTCCCACACAATAATAGTGGGAGACTTGAACACCCCGTTGTCAATGTTAGACAGATCAACAAGACAGAAAATTAACAAGGATATCCAGGACTTGAACTCACACCTGGATCAAGCAAACCTAATAGACATTTACAGAACTCTCCACCCCAAATCCACAGAATATACATTCTTCTCAGCACCACATCGCACCTACTCTAAAACTGACCACATAATTGGAAGTAAATCACTCCTCAGCAAATGCAAAAGAACAGAAATCATAACAAACAGTCTCTCAGACCACAGTGCAATCAAGTTAGAACTTAGAATTCAGAAACTGACTCAGAACCACACAGCTTCATGGAAACTGAACAACTGGCTCTTGAATGTTGACTGGATAAACAATGAAATGAAGGCAGAAATAAAGATGTTCTTTGAAACCAACGAGAACGAAGACACAACATACCAGAATCTCTGGGACACATATAAAGCAGTCTCTAGAGGAAAGTATATAGCAATAAATGCCCACATGAGAAGCAAGGAGAGATCTAAAATTGACACCCTATCATCAAAACTGAAAGAGCTAGAGGAGCAAGATCAAAAAAACTCAAAACCTAGCAGAAGACAAGAAATAACTAAGATCAGAGCAGAACTGAAGGAGATAGAGACACAAAACTCTTCGAAAAATCAACAAATCCAGGAGCTGGTTTTTTGAAAAGGTCAACAAAATAGACAGACCACTAGCCAGATTAATAAAAAGAAAAGAGAAAATAATCAAATACATGCAATAAAAAACGATAAAGGGGATATCACCACAGATTCCACAGAAATTCAAACCATCATCAGAGATTATTACAAACAACTCTATGCACATAAACTAGTAAACCTGGAAGAAATGGATAAATTCCTGGACACATGCATCCTCCCAAGCCTAAACCAGGAAGAAGTCGAAACCCTGAATAGACCAATAACAAGGTCTGAAGTTGAGGCAGCAATTAAGAGCCTACCACCCAAAAAAAGCCCGGGTCCAGATGGGTTCACAGCCGAATTCTACCAGACATACAAAGAGGAGCTGGTACCATTCCTTCTGAAGCTATTCCAAACAATCCAAAGAGAGGGAATCCTTCCTAAATCATTTTATGAGACCAACATCATCCTGATACCAAAACCTGGCAGAGACTCAGCAAGAAAAGAAAACTTCAGGCCAATATCCATGATGAACATAGATGCAAAAATCTTCAATAAAATACTGGCAAACCGATTGCAACAGCACATCAAAAAGCTTATCCACCATGATCAAGTAGGCTTCATCCCGGGGATGCAAGGCTGGTCTCAACATACGCAAATCTATAAACATAATCCACCACATAAACAGAACCAAAGACAAAAACCACATGATAATCTCAATTGATGCAGAGAAGGCCTTTGACAAAATTCAACAGCCCTTTATGCTAAAAACTCTCAATAAACTAGGTATTGATGGAACGTATCTCAAAATGATAAAAGCTATTTACGACAAACCAACAGCCAATATCATACTGAATGGGCAAAAATTAGAAGCATTCCCTTTGAAATCGGGCACTAGACAAGGATGTCCTCTCTACCACTCCTATTCAATATAGTACTGGAAGTTCTAGCCAGAGCAATCAGGCAAGAAATAGAAATAAAGGGTATTCAAATAAGAAAGGAGGAAGTCAAATTGTCTCTATTTGCAGACGATATGATTGTATATCTAGAAGGCCCCATCGTCTCAGCCCAAAATCTCCTGAAACTGATAAGCAACTTCAGCAAAGTCTCAGGATATAAAATCAATGTGCAAAAATCACAAGCATTCCTGTACACCAATAACAGACTTAAAGACAGCCAAATCAAGAACCAACTGCCATTCACAATCGCTACAAAGAGAATAAAATACCTAGGAATACAACTAACAAGGAACGTAAAGGACCTCTTCAAGGAGAACTACAAACCACTGCTCAATGAAATAAGAGAGGACACAAACAGATGGAGAAATATTCCATGTTCATGGCTAGGAAAAATCAATATTGTCAAAATGGCCATACTACCCAAAGTAATTTGCAGATTCAATGCTATCCCTATCAAGCTACCAATGACCTTCTTTGAAGAACTGGAAAAAACCACCTTAAACTTCATATGGAACCAAAGAGAGCCCGCATAGCCAAGTCAATTCTAAGCAAAAAGAACAAAGCTGGAGGCATCACACTCCCGGACTTCAAATTATACTACAAAGCTACAGTAATCAAAACAGCATGGTACTGGTATCAAAACAGAGATATAGACCAATGGAAAAGGACAGAGACCTCCGACGCAACACAACACATCTACAACCACCTGATCTTTGACAAACCTGACAAAAACAAACAATGTGGAAGCGAGTCACTGTTTAATAAATGGTGTTGGGAAAACTGGCTAGTCATGTGCAGAAAGCAGAAGCCTGGACCCCTCCTACACCTTACACTAAAATTAACTCCAGATGGATTAAAGACTTAAACATAAGACCTAACACCATAAAAACCCTAGAAGAAAATCTAGGGAAAACCATTCAGGACATAGGTGTAGGCAAGGACTTCATGACCAAAACACCAAAAGCAGTGGCAACAAAAGCCAAAATAGACAAATGGGACCTAATCAAACTCCATAGCTTCTGCACAGCAAAAGAAACAGTCATTAGAGTGAATCGGCAACCAACAGAATGGGAAAAAATTTTTGCAGTCTACCCATCTGACAAAGGGCTGATAACCAGAATCTACAAAGAACTGAAACACATTTACAAGAAAAAAACAAACAAGCCCATTCAAAAGTGGGCGAAGGATATGAACAGACACTTTACAAAGAAGACATACATGAAGCCAACAAACATATGAAAAAATGCTCATCATCACTGGTCATTAGAGAAATGCAAATCAAAACTACATTGAGATACCATCTCACGCCAGTTAGAATGGCGATCATTAAAAAATCTGGAGACAACAGATGCTGGAGAGGATGTGGAGAAATAGGAACGCCTTTACACTGTTGGTGGGAGTGTAAATTAGTTCAACCATTGTGGAAGATGGTGTGGCGATTCCTCAAGGACCTAGAAATAGAAATTCCATTTGATCCAGCAATCCCATTACTGGGTATATATCCAAAAGAGTATAAATCGTTCTACTATAAGGACACATGCACACGAATGTTCATTGCAGCACAGTTTACAATAGCAAAGACCTGGAACCAACCCAAATGCCCATCGATGATAGACTGGACAGGGAAAATGTGGCACATATACACCATGGAATATTATGCAGCCATCAAAAACGATGAGTTCATGTCCTTTGTAGGGACATGGATGAACCTGGAAACCATCATTCTCAGCAAACTGACACAAGAACAGAAAATCAAACACCGCATGTTCTCACTCATAGGCAGGTGTTGAACAGTGGGAACACATGGACACAGGGAGGGGAGTATCACACACTGGGGTCTGTCGGGGGAAAAGGGGAGGGATAGTGGGGGGTGGGGAGTTGGGGAGGGGATAGCATGGGGAGAAATGCCAGATATAGGTGATGGGGGAGGAAGACAGCAAATCACACTGCCATGTGTGTACCTATGCAACAATCTTCCATGTTCTTCACATGTACCCCCAAACCTAAAATGCAATAAAAAAAAAAAAAGACAAAGCAAGGCAGCATAGGCACCATGGAAAGGTAAGTCAAGTAAAGGCAAGACAAGGCACCATGGACAGCGTGGTAGGCAAGGCAAGGCCAGTTAAGCCACCATGTTATGCATGGTAAGGCAAGGCAAGTCAAGGCACCATGGAAACCATGATAAGGCAAGACAAGACACCATAAGCACCATGGAAAGACAAGACAATGTAAGGCAAGCAAGGAAGCATTGGAACCGTGACAAGCAAGACAAGGATAGGAAGGGCACCATGGGCACCATGGTAATGCAATGCATAACAAGTCAAGGCACCAGGGGCAACATGGTAAGGCCAGTCAAGGGAAGGCGAGGTGACATGGGTAACATTGTAAGGCAAAGCAAGAAATGTCAAGGCACCATGGGTATCATGGGAAAGGAAGACAAGCAAGGAAAGTCAAGGTACCATGTGCATCATGGTAAGTCAAGGCAAAGCAAGGCAAGGCAAAATGAGCACCATGGTAAGGAAATCCAAGACAAGGCAAGGCACCATGGGCAGCATGGTAATGCAATGCAAGCAAAGGAAGACAACGTACCATGGACACCATTGTAAGGCAAGGCAATGAAAGGGAAAATAAGGTAGCATGGGCACCATGGTGGGGCAAGGCAAAGTGAGGCACCATGGGCACAATAGTAAGTGAAGGCAAACAAATCATGGGAAGTCAAGGAAAGTCAAGGCAAGGCACAATGGGCACCGAAGTAAGGCATGGCAAGGCAATGCAACATGCACACCATAGTAATGCAAGGCCCAATGGGCACCACTGTAAGACAAGGCAAGGCAAAGTAAGGAACCATGGGCACAATAGTAAGGCAAGGCAAAACAAATCATGGGAAGGCAAGAAAGTCAAGGCAGCACACCATGGGCACCATGGTAAGGGAAGGGAAGGCTAGACAAGGCAAGGCAAGGCACCATGGTCACCATGGTAAGGAAAAGCAAGGCAAGACACCATGGACACAGTGGTAAGGCAGGACAAGGCAAGGCACCATAGACAACATGATAAGGCAAGGTAAGGCATGGCAAAGCAACATGGTCACCATTGTAAGGCAAGGCAAGGCAAACCAAGCCAAGCCATGCCAAGGCACCATAGGGATCATGGTAAAGAAATGCAGGGCAAGGCACCATGAGCACCCTTGTTAGGCAAGGAAAAGTAAATACCACCGGGCACCATGGTAAGGCAAGGCAAGATAAGGAAAGGCTAAGCGAGGCACCAAGGGCACCTTGGTAATGCATGGAAAGGCAAAGCAAGGGAGGGCACCATGGACATCATTATAAGGCAAGGCAAGGCAGGGCAAGACAAGACACCATAGGCACCATGGTAAGGCAAGCGAAGTCAAGACACCATGACAAACTAAGTAAGGCAAGGTAAGGCATGGCAAGGCACCACTGTCATCATGGTTAGGCAAGGAAAGGAAAGAAATGTAAAGCAACATGGGCAGTATGATAACGAAGACAAGAGAAGGCAGGTACCATAGGCCCCATGGTAAGGCAATGCAAGGCTTGGCAAGGCAACATGGTCACCATGTTAATACAAGGCAAAGCAAAGCAACACAATGCACCATGGTCACAATGGTAAAGCAACGCAAGGCAAGACTAGGCAAAAAATGACAAAGAAACATGGACATCATGAAAAGGAAAGGCAAGCAAGGAAGGCAACATGGGTACCATGCCGAGGCAATACAAGGCATGACAAGACATGTAAAGGCACCAAGGGCAGCATAGTAAAACAAGGCAAGAAAAAGCAACATCGGGCACCATTTAAGGAAAGGCAAGGGAAGGCAACACAAGTCACCATGGGCACCATGAGAAGGCAAGGCAAGGCAAGACACCATGGGCACCATGGTTAAGCCATGCAAAGAAAAACAAGTCAATGCAGTATGGGCACCATGTTAAGTCATGGCAAGGCGAGGCAAAGCAAAGCAAGGCACCCAGGGCACCATGGTAAGGCAACGCATGGGAAGTCAAGGCAAGGCACCATGTGCACTATGTTAAGGGAAAACAAGGCAAGGCACCACGTGATCAACGGTAAGGCAAGGCAAGGCAAGGCAAGGCAAGGCAAGGGAAGACACCTTGGAACCATGGTAAAGCAAAGCAAGGCAAAACAAGGCAAGACACCATGGACACAATGGGAAGGCATCACAAGCCACCATGGGCACCATGGGAAGGCAAAGCAAAAGACAATGGGAACCAAGGTAAGTTATGAAAAGGTACCAAGAGCAAATTTTTAAGGCAAGGTAATTCACTATGAGCATCATGGTAAGGCAAGGCAAGAAAGCAAGGCAAGGTACAATGGGCACCATTGTAATGCAAGGCAAGGTAAGGCAAGGAACCATTGGCACCATGGTAGGGGAAGGAAAGACAAGGAAAGGAACCATGGCCACTATGGTAAAGTAACACCTGGCAAAGAAAGGCATCGCAGTATAGGCACTCTCGTAAGGCAAGGCAGAGCAGGGCAAGGCAAGAAAGGCAAAATGGGCACCCTGGTAAGGCAAGGCAAGACAAGGCAAGGAAACATGGACATCATGGTAAGGGAAGGCTACACAAAGAAAGTGAGGCCAGACACCATGGTCACCATTGTAATGCATGGCAAAGCGAGGAAGGCAAGGCACCATTGGCACCAGAGTAAAACAAGGCAAGGCAAGGCACCATGTGCACCGTAGTAAGGCAAAGCAAGAGAAGGCAAAGTAAGGCAAGGCAAGGCAGCTTCGGCACAATGGTAAGGCAAGCTAATTCAAGAAAAGCATGGCAAGGAAAGCAATGCACCATGGGCACATTGGCAAACAAGGCAAGGCATGGTAATGCAAGACTGGGCACCATGAGCAACATGGTAAGGCAAGGCAATGCAAGGCACCATGGGCAACATAGTAATGGAAGGAAAGGCAAGGCAGCTTGGGAATCATGGTAAGGGAAGTTAAGACAAGGCATCATGGTCACCATGGCAATGCAAGGCAAGGCAAGGCTACCTACTTTGGCACCATGGTAAGTCAAGGAAACGAACCATGGGCACCATGATAAGACAAGGCAAGGCCAGCACCATTATAAGGCAAGGCAAGGCAGGCACTACGAACATCATGGTAAGGCAAGGCAAGCAAGGTAATGCACCATGGGTAACAAGGTTAAGGCAAGACAAGTCATGTAAAGGCACCATGGTCAGCATAGTAAGACAAGGCAAGGAAAACCACCATGGGCACCGAGATAAGGAAAGGCAAAGCAAGGCAACGGAATTTACCATGGGCACCACAATAAGGCAAGGCAAGGCAAGGCACCATGGGCACCATGGTAGGCAATACAAGGCAAAGCAAGGCAATTATGCATGGTCTCCATGGAAGTGATTGGCAAGGCAAGGCAAAGCAAAGCAAGGCACCATGGACCCATGATAAGGCAAGGCAAGGCAAGGCATGAAGCCATGAATATCCCGGTAGGGCAAGGCAAGGCAAGGCACCATGGGCACCAATGTAAAGCAAGACAAAGCAAGGCAAGATAAGGCAAGGTATGGCACTCTGGGCACCATTGTAAGGCAATGCAAGACAAGGAACTATGGGGACCACGGTAAGGCAACGTAAGGCTTTGCAAAAGGACACCATGGGAACCACGGCAAGGGAGGTTAAGGCATGTCACCATGGGCACCATGGTAAGGCAAGTCAAGTCAAGCATGCAAGAGAACGCAAGTCACCATGGGCACCATGACAAGGCAAGGCAAGGCAAGGGAAGGCAAGGCACCGAGAGCCCATGATAAAAATGGGAAGGCAAGGCTAGGCACCAAGAGCACCGTCATAAGGCAAGGAAAGCTAGGCAAGTCACCATGGGCACCAAGGTAAGGCAAGACAAAGCAAGGCGAATCACCATGGGCAACATGGTAAGGCAAGACAAAGCAGTATGGGAACCATCCTAGGGCAAGGCAAGGAAAGGCACCATTGGCACCACAGAAAGGCAAGGCAAGGAAAGGAAGGCACAATGGAAACCATGGCAAAACCAGGAATGTCAGGGAACTTATGGGAAACATGGTAAGTCAAGGCATGGCTCCATGGGCACCAGATAAGGCAAGGCATCATGGGCAACATGGTACACCAAGGTACAGCAAGGCAAGGCACCATGGGCAACATGGTAATGCAAGGAAAGGCCAGGGCATCATGGGCCCCATGGTAAGGCAAAACAAGGCAAGGCACCATTGGCACCATGGTAAGATAAGGCAAGGCAATTTAAGGCACCATGTGCATCATGATAAGGCAAAGGAAAAAGAGGCACCATGGGCATCATTGAAATCAAGGCCAGGAAAGGAGAGGTACCGTGGCACCATGGCAAGGAATAGAAAGCAAGGACCAATGGGCATTATGTTTATGCAAGGAAAGGAAAGGCAAATCTACACCATGGGCACCATGGTAAGGCAAGGGAAGCAAGGTATGGCAAGGCAAAATGGGCACCATTCTAACGCAAGGCAAGGAAGTCTCAAGGGAAACATTGTGTGGCAAGGCAAGGCACTCTGGGCACCACAGTAAATCAAGGAAATTCAATGCAAGTCACCATGGACACCACTGTAAGGCCAGGCAATGCAAAGAAAGGTCCCAAGGGCATGATGGTAATTCAAGGCATGGCAAGTTAAGAATACTATGGGCACCATGGGAAAGCCAGGTAAGGTACAATAAGGACGATGATATGACAAGGGAAAGCAATGCAAGGCAAGGCACCACGGGCACCATGGTTAGGCATAGAAGTCAAGGAAACTTGGGCACCATGGTAAGGCACGCAAGTATGGGCAAGGGTATGCAAGACATCATGTGCACTATGGTAAGGCAAGGCAGACAAGGCAAGGCATTATGGGCACGATGGTAAAGCAGGGCACCATGGACATGATGCTAAGGCAAGGCAAGGCAAGGCAAGGCACCATGGGCACCATGCTAAGGCAAAGCAATGGAATGCAAGGAACATGCACATCATGGTATGGTAAGGCAAGGCAAGGCAAGGCATAACCGATGGGCACAATGATAAGGCAATCGAAGGCAAGGTAAAGAAAAGACACTATACACACAATGCTTAGGCAAGACAAAGCAAGGCCAGGCACCATGAGCACCATGGAAAGGCAAGGCAATGCCAAGAAATACAAGACATGACATCATGGTAAGGCAAGGCAAAGGCAAGGCAAGCACCATGGGCATGATGTTATGGCAAGGCAAGGCAAGGCATCACCGGCACCATGGTTAGGCAAGGCAAGGAAAGGCACTATGGGAACTATTGTAAGTCAAGGCAAGGAAAGGCAAAGCACCTTGGGCACCATGGTAAGGCAAGACAAGGGAGGGAAGGAAAGGCAAGACACCAATGAGCCCCATGATAAGGCATGTCAAAGCAAGGCAAGACACCATGGGAACCACGGTAATGCAAGGCAAAGCGAGGCAAGGTGACATGGGACCATGATAAGGCAAGGCAAGCCACCAGGGGCACCACGGTTAGGCAAGGCATGCAAAGGCAGGGCACCATGGTAAAACATGGAAAGGAGGGAAGGCAATGAACCATGGGCACCATGGTATGTCAAGGCAAGGCAAGGCACCATGGGCAACATGGTAAGACAAGGCAAGGCACCATGGACACCCTGGTAAGTCAAACCAATTCTAGGCACCATGGCTCCATGGTAAGGTAAGGCAGGGAAAAGCTGGGCACAATGGTAAGAAAATGCAAGGCAAAGAAAGCCAAGTCAAGGCACCATGGGCATCATCGTAAGGCAAGGCAAGGCACCATGGACACCATGGTAATGGAAGACAAGGCACCATGAGAACCATGGTTAGGCAAGGCAAGAAAAGGCAATAAATGTCAATGCACCATGGAAATCATGGTAAGGAAAGGCAAGGCAAGCTACCATAAGCACCACTGCATGACAAGGCAAGGTCAGGCAACACAAGGCAAGACACCATGGGCACCATATTAAGACAAGGCAAAGCAAGAGAAGGCACTGTAGGCATTATGGAAAGGCAAGGCAAGGCACCATGGGCACCATGGTAATGCAAAGCAAGGCAAGCAACGTGCCATGAAACCACGGTAAGGGAAGGCAAGGCAAAGCAAGACAAGGCATGGAAACATGGGCAGCATGGTAAGGCTATGCAAGGCACTATGGACACCATGGTAAGGCAAGGCAAGGCAAGATACCATGAAACCGTGGTAAGGGAAGGCTAGGCAAAGCAAGACAAGGCAAGGAAACATGGGCAGCATGGTAAGGTTATGCAAGGCATTATGGACACCATGGTAAGTCAAGGCAAGGCGTGGTAAGGCACCATGGGCACTTTGGTAAAGCAAGACAAGGCAAGGCAAGGCAAGGCGCCATGGGCAACATGGAAAGACAAGGTAAGGCACCATATGTACTATCGTAAGGCACCATATGTACTATGGCAAGGCAAGGGAAGGCAAATCACCATGGGTGCTCATGTAAGGCAAGGCATGGCAAGGCAAGGCACAATGGACAACATGGAAAGGCAAGGCAAGACAAGGCAGCTCAGCATGGGCACAATGGCAAGGCAAGACAACACAAGGCAAGGCAATGTATGGCGCCATTCGCACCATGGTAATTCAAGGCAAAGCAAGCCAAGGCACCATGGGCACCATGGTGAAGTCAAAGCATGGCAAGGCACTATAGGCACCATGGTAAGGCAATGCGAGACAAGGCACCATGGGCATCATTGTATGACAAGGCAAGGCAAGAAAGTCACGCTAATACAAGGCAAGGGAAGGCAAGGCAAGTCAAGGCACCATGGGCTCTATGGTAAGGCAAGGCAAGGCAAGTCATCCTGGGCACCATGGTAAGCCAAGGTAAGGGAAGGCAAGGCACCATGGGCACCATGGTAAGGCAAGGCTAGGAAAGGCAAGACACCCAGGGCAACATCTTAATGCATGGGAAGGCAAGGCAAGGCAACGGACTATGGGCACCATTGTAAACAGAGCAAGGAAAAGGTAAGGTAAGGTAATACACCATGGGCATCACTTTAAGGCAAGGTAAATCAAGGCAAGGCAAGGGAACATGGGCAGCATGGTACGGTAAGGCAAGGTAAGGCATCATGAAAACCATTGTAATTTAATAACCTACCCTAGGCTGGCATCGCTGACTCCTTCTTAGCTGTAAACGCGAACCTGGTCTCCCTCTCCCTACAACAGCCCCTTTGGTGCATAACTGGATTATGCTGCACTGCAAAGCACTGAAGCATACTGTTCTTAATGATTGTAACCATTGTAATGCATCCTGCTTGGCATACCTGCCCACTGTTATTGTAAGAAAAGTTTCCCCTTTGATCACAAGAAGAACGAGCTTTATCAACCCCTTTTCACTTTGATCATTGTATGAAAACCACCTGGGCCCACAGCCCCTTCTCCTAACCTGCTTTTCTGCTTCTGTAAAATTCCACCCTCAACTAGGTACCTCCTCCCTATCTAAATCAAGGCATAAAAGATAATCAAGCCCTTTCCTCGGGGCTGAGAGAATTTTGAGCATTAACCATCTCTCCGGTCACCATCTAATTAACAAAGAACTCTTAATTTGGAACTCAGAGCGTGGTGCATTCTCTCCACTTGCTCAGATACAACAGCCATAAGGCTAGGCAAGGCAAAGTAAGGCCTACTGGGAACCATGGTAATGCAAGCCAAGGGAAGAGAAGGTAAGGAACCATGAGCACTGTAGTAACGCAAGGCAAGACAAGCCACCATAGACACCATGGCAAGGAAAGGGAAGGTAATGCAAGGCACTATGGGCACCATGATAAGGCAAGGGAAGGCAAGACAAGGCGCCATGGGCACCATGGTAAGGAAAGGCAAGGAAAGACAAGGCAAGTCACCATGGACACCATGGTAAGTAAGACAAGACAAGGCAAGACAAGGCAAGACATCATGGGAACCATGGTAAGTCAAGGAAAGGCAGGGCAAGACAACATGGGCACCATGGGAAGGCAAGACAAGGCACGGCACCATGGGAATCATGGTAGGCAAGGCAAGACAAGGCACAATGGACACCATGGTAAGGCCGGGCAAGGCAAAGAAAGGGACCATGGGCATCATTGTAGGGCAAGACAAGGCATGGAAAGACACCATGGACATCATTGTAAGGCAAGGCAAGGAAGACACCACGGGCACCATGGTAAGTTAAGGCAAGGAAAGCTAAGGTAACATTGGCACTGAGTAAAACAAGGCAAGGCAAGGCAGCATGAACACAATGGTAAGGCAAGGCAAGGCACCATGGGCACTCTGGTAAGCCAAGGCAAGGCAAGGCAAGGCACAATGGCCAACAAAGTAAGGCAAGACAAGGAAAGAGCAAGGTACCAGGGGCACAAGGATAGGCAAGGGAAGGCAAGGCAAGGCAAGGCACTATGGGCACCATGGTAAACCAGGGCAAGACAATGAAAGGCAAGGCAATCCACCATGGGCACCATGGTAAGGCAAGGCAAAACAAAGCAAGGCACAGCATGGTGGGTACCATGGTAAGGTAAAGAAAAATCAAGAGACAAAGCACCAGGGCATCATGATAAGAAAAGGAAAGGCAAGGGAATGCACTGTGAGCAGCATGGTAAGGCAAGGTAAGTCAAGACAAAAAAAGAAACCACGAGCAACACGGTATGGCAAGTCTGGGAAAGGCAAGGCACCATGGCACCAAGGTAAGGCAGGGCAAGGGAAGAGAAGGTAAGATACCATGGGCACCACAGTAAGGAAAGGCAAGGCAAGGCAAGGCACCATGGACACCATGGTAAGGCAAGGCACCAAGGGCACCATGATAATACAAGCAAGGTGAGGCCCCATGGACACCATGGTAAGGAAAGGCAAGGCAAGGCAAGGCAAGGTACCATGAACAACAAGGGAAGGCAAGCACCATGGGCACCATGGTAAGGCAAAAAAAAGGCAAGACAAGGCAATGCACCATGGGCACCATGGTAAGGCAAGGGAAGGTAAGAAAAGGCACCATGGGCACCATGGGAAGGCAAGGGAAGGCATGGTGAGTCAGAGCACCAAGGGCACCATAGTAAGGCAATGCAAGGCAAACTGGACACCATGTTAAGGCAAGACAAGGCAAAAAAGGCACCATTGGCAACAAGGTAGGGCAAGGAAAGCAAAGGCAGGGCAAGGCACCAATGGCACCAAGGCAATGTAAGATAATGCAAGATACCATGGGCAAAATGGTAAGATAAGGCAAGGCAAGCTAAGGCAGCATGAGCAACATGGTCAGACAAGGCAAGGCACCATGGTCACCACAGTAAGCGAAGACAAAGTAAGGCAAGATACCATGGGCTGCATGTGAAGGCAAAGAAAGGCAAGGCAAGGCATGAAGGGCAACATGTAATGTAAGGCAACGCAAGGAAAGGCACTATGAGAACCATGGTTAGGCAAGTCAAGGCAAGACAAAGCATCATGAGCACCATGGTAAGGCCAGGAAAGACATGGCAAGGCACCATGGACACCATTGTGAGACATGGCAATGTAAGGAAATGCAAGGTACCATGGGCACCACGGGTAGGCATGACAAGGCACAATGGGAACCATGCTAAGGCTAAGGCAATGCACGGCAATGCAGGGCAACATGGGCACCATGGTAAGGCAAGGCAAGGCAAAGGCACCATTGGTACCATGGTAAGAAAGGAAAGGTTGTGCAAGGCAACATGGGCACAATAATATGGCAAGACAAGGCACGGAAAGGGAAAGCAAGTCACCATGAAAACCAAGGTATGCCAAAGCAAGGCAAGTTAATTCAAGGCAATGCACTAATGGCACCTTGGTAAGGCAAGTCAAGGCAATGCAAGTCAAAGCATGATTGGCACAATGGTAAGGCAATGCAAGTCAATAATGGGCAAGACAAGGCACAATGGGCACCATGGTAAGGCAGGGCAAGGCAAAGCAAGACACCATGATCACTATGGAAAGACAAGGCCAGGCACTATGGGTACAATGGTAAGGCAAGGCAAGGAAAGGCATGGAACCATGGGCAGCATGGTAGATCAAGGCCAGGCAAGGCAAGTCAATATGGACACCATGTTAAGACAAGACAAAGCGAGGAAAGGCAAGGTAAGGCATGACATTATGAGCACCATGGTAATGTAATGCAAGACAAGGCATGATGGGCACCATGGTAAGTCAAGGTAAGGCAACGCAAAAGAAGACACCACAGGCACCATGGTAAGAGAAGGCAAGGCAAGTAACCACGGGCACCATATTACAGAAAAGCAAGGCAAGGCAATATAAGTCACGGCAAGACACCATGGGCACCCCGGAAAACAAGGCACGACAGTGCAAGGCACAATGGGTACCATGGTAAGGCAAGGGGAAGAAAATAAATTCAAGGCAAGGCGAGGTGAGGCACCATGGTAAGGCAAGGAAATTAAGACAAGACACCCGGGACAGCATGGTAAGGCATGGCAAAGCAAGGCACCATAGGCATCATGGTAGGGCAAGGCAAGGCAAGGAAGCATGGGCACAATGGTATGACATGACAAGGCATGGAATGGCACCATGGGCATTATGGTAAAGCAAGCACTGCAAGGGAAGTCATTGTGGACATGATGTTAAGGCAAGGCAAGGCATGGCACCATTTGAAAGCATGGTAAGGCAAGACAAGGCCAGAAAGGAAATGTAAGGCACCATGAGCACCATATTAAGAAAACAAAAAGAAAGGCAAAATGGGCACCAAAGTAGGGCAAGGTTGGGGAAAGGCAAGGCAACATTGTAAGGCAATACAAGGCAAGGGAACCATGGCCACCATGGTATGGCAAGGCAAGCACCGAGGGGACCATGTAAGCCATAGCAATGCACCATAGGCTCCATGGTAAAACAAGGTTAGCCCCCATGGAAACCATGGTAATACAAGACTTGGCAAGGAAAGGAATGGCACCATGCGCACCATGGTAAGGCAAGGTAATTTAAATCAAGGACACCATGGTAAAGCAAGGCAATGCTCCATGAGAACCATGGTAAGACAATGCAAGGCACTATGGGGAAAATGGTAAGGCAAGGCAAGGCAAGGCAAGCAACATAGGCACCATTGTAAGGCAAAACAAAGCAGGGCTCCATGGTAAGGCAAGTCAAGGCAAAGCAAGGCACCATGAACTCGATGGTAACGAAAAGGAAGGCAATGCAAGGCACTAAAAGGCAAAGCATGGCACCACGGGCAACATGGCAAGGCAAGGCAAAACAGTGCAAGGCACAATGGACACAATGTTAAGGCAAGGAAATGCAAAGCAAGCACAATACCATGGACAACATGGTAAGGCAAGGGAAAGAATGACAAGACAATATGGGCACCATAGTAGGCCAAACAAGGCAAAAGCATGGTAAGGCACATAGGGCATCTTGGTAAAAGATGGCAAGGCAAGGCAAGGCAATGCACCATTGTCACCATGGTAAGGCCAGGTAAAACAAGGTAAGCCAGTGTACCATTGTCAAGATGGTAAGGCAAGGCAAGGAAAGGCAAGGCACCCAGGGCACCCTTGTAAGGCATGGCAAGGCAATGCAAGGCTCCTTGGGCCCCATGATATGGCAAGCAAGATAAGGCAAGGTACCATGGGCACCATGGTAAGGCAATGCAAAATAAAGCAAGACAAAACCCCATGGTCACCATGGTAAAGCAAGGCAAGGCAAGGCACATGGTAATGATGGTAAGGCAAGGCAAGGTAAGGCACCATGGTAACGATGGTAAGGCAAGGCAAGGCAAGGCAAGACACAATGGGCACCATGGTAAAATAAGCAAGGAAAGGCACAATGGGTACCATGGTAAGGAATGCAAGGCAGTGTAAGGCAACAGTAGGTTCAACTGTAAGACAAGAGAAGGAAAGGAAAGGTAAGGCAAGGTAAGGGTAGGCATCATTCGTACTATGATAAGGCAAGGCAATGAAAGGTTAGGCAAGATTAGCCACCATGAGCACTATGATAAGAAAAGGAAACAAGATAAGGCACCATGGACAAAATGGTAAGGCCAAACAAGGCAAGGCAGGGCAACATGGGCACCATGGTAAGGTAAGGCAAGGCAAGACATCATGAGCACCATGGTGAGGCAAGGTAAGGCAGGGCACCGTGAGCACCATGTTAAGACAAGGCAAGTCAAGGAATCATGCATAACTTGGTAATACAATGCAACACAAGGAATGGCACCATGGGCAACATGGTAAGTCAAGGCAAGTAGAGGTGAAATGGGCACTATTGTAAAGAAAGGCAAAGCAATAAATTGAAAGGCAACATTGGAATCACTGGAAAGCAAGGCAAAAAAGGAAAGGCAAGGCATCTTGTGCACCATAGTAAGGCAAGACAATAAAAGTCTAGGCGCCGTGGGAAACATGGCAATACAATGCAACACAAGGAAAGGCACCATGGGCACCATGGTAAAGCAAAGCAAGGCAACAGGGACACCATGGTAAGAAAGTCAAGGCAAGGCAAGACACAATGGGCAACATTGTAAGACAAGGCAAGCAAGAAAGACACCATGGGAGCAATTCTATGGCAAGACACATCAAGACAATGCATGTGAAAGGCACCATGGGCACTAGGGTAAGCAAGACAAGGCCAAGCACCATAAGAAATATGGTAAGGCAAGCCATGGCAACATAACATGGGCAGCATAGTAAAACCTGTCAAGGAAGGGATCCATGGGCACCATCGTAAGGCAAGGAAAGACAAGGCAAGGAACTATGGGCACCATGGTAATGCAAGGGAAGGCAAGGCAAGGCATCATGGGTACCATGGTAAAGATAGGAAAGGTAAGGCAAGGAGTGGAACAATGGGGACCAAGGTATAGCAATGCATGGCAATGCAAGGATACACACCACGGGAACCATTTTAATGCAAGCAAGGCAAAGCAAGGCACGGCACAATGGCATCATGGTAAGGCAAGGCAAAGCAAAGCAAGGCACGGCAACATGGGAAACAGAAAGATAGGGCAAGGCAAGGCACTATGTGCACCATGGGAAGGCAGGGACAGGGAATTCAAGGCAAGGCATCATGGGCACAAAGGTAAAGCAAGGCAAGGCAAGGCACCATTGTAAGACAAAACAAGGCAAGTAAAGACAAGGCACCATGGGCACCATGGTACGGCAAGGCAAAGCAGGCAAGGCAAGACACCAAGGTAAGGCAAGGCAAATCAACACAAGGCTCAATGGGCACCGTGTTAAGGCAAGGCAAAACAATTCAAGCTAAGAAATCACATTCATCTTGGTATGCCAAGGCAAGGCAAGGCAAGGCATGATGAGCACCATGGTAACGCAACGTAAGGCACTATGGTCACCAATGTAAGACAAAACAAGGCAAGGCATCATGGGCACAATGGTAAAGCACCATGGGAACGATAGTATGACCAGGCAAAACATCAAGGGAACCTTGGTTAGGCAAGGCAAGCCAAGGCAAAATGGGCACCGTTGTAATTAAATACAAGGCACGAGGTGCACCATGGTAAGCCAAGGCAAAGGAAGGCAAGACAAGCCAGCATGGGCACCATGGTAAGGCATGGCAAGGTAAGGCAAGGCACAATGGACATCATGATAAGGCAAGGCAAGAGATAATTATCACCATTTTAAGGCAAGGCAAGGAAAGGAAAGGAAAGAGAAGACACCATGAGTACCACGGTAATGCTAGGTAAGGCATGAAAAAGCACGGCACCATCATCACCAAAGCACCATGGTCACCATGGTAAGGCCAGGCAAGGTAAGGAAAAGAAAGAGAAGTTACCATGGGCGTAACACTTAGGCAGAGCAAAGCAAATAAAGGAAAGGCACCATTGGCATCATGGTATGGCAAGTCAAGACAATGCACCATGGGCACCATGGTCAGGCAAGGCAAGAGAAAGCAAAGCAAAGCAAGGCACGGTACTTTGGGCACCATGGTAAGGCAAGGTAAGGCAAGAAATGTAAGGCAATGAAGGCAATACACCATGGGCACCATTGTAAGGAAAGGAAAAGCAAGACAATGAAATGCAAGGCCTTAGCCAATATGGTAATGCACGGCAAGGCAAGGCACCATGGGCACCATGATAAGGCAAGGCAAGGCATCATGGTCACCATGGAATGGCAAGGCAAGGTAAGGTAAGGCACCACGGGCACTATGGTAATGAAAGGCAAGGCAATGTCAGGCAATGAAAACAAAACACTATAGGCACCGTGGTAAGGCAAGGCCAGGCAATCCAAGGCAAGGCAATGTAAGTCACCATGGACACCATGGTAAGGTAAGGCAAGGCAAGGTACCATTGGCACCATGGTAAGGCAAAGCAAGGGAAGAGACAGCAAGGCACCATGGACAACATGCTATGGCAAGGCAAGTCACGATTAAATTCCATGGGCACCATGGTAAGGCAAGGCAAGACAAGGCTCCGTGTTCACCATAGTAATCAAGCAAAGTCACGGAAGCACAACCTGGGCACCATGGCAAGAAGAACAAAACAATGCAACGCATCATGGGCACCATGGTAAAAATATGAAAGGAAGGAGGGACCAGACAACATGGGAACCATTGTAAGGCACGAGAAGGCAAGACAAGGCCAGGCAAGGCAATGTACCATGGGCAAGACAGTAAGGAAAGGAAAGGCCAGACAAGGAAAGGTAAGGCAGCTTGGCCACCATGGTAATGCAAGGGAAGGCAAGGCACCATGGGCACCATGGTAAGACAAGGCAAGGCATCATGTGCACCATGGTGCCTTGCTTTGCCTTGCCTTGCCTTCCCTTACCATGGTGCACATGGAGCATTGCCTCGTGTAGCCTTACGATGGTGCCCATGATGCCATGACATGCCTTGCCTTGCCTCCTTGTGCCTTACAATGGTTCTCATATTGCCTGGCCTTCCTTCCCTTGGATAAGGCATGGCAAGTTAAGGCAACATGAAAACCATGTAAGGCAAGGCAAGGGAAAGCAAGGCAATGCAGCATGGGTAACATGGTAAGGCATGTCAACACAATACAAAACAAAGCAAGGAACGATTGCCACTATGATAAGGCAAGACAAGGCAAGGTAATTCTCCAGGGCTACCGTGGTAAGGCAAGTCAAGGAAAGACAAGGTAACATTGGCACCATGGTAAGGCCAAGCAAGGTAATGGAAGGTAAGGCACCATAAACACCATGCTACATCAAGGCAAGACAAGGCAAGATGAAATACAGTAGGCACCATGGTAAGGCAAGGCAAGCCAAGGCTCTGTGTCCACCATAGTTATCAAAGAAAAGGCAAAGAAACACACCCTGAGCACAATGGTAAAGGAAGGGCAAGGCAAGGCACCATGGGCAATATGGCATGGAATTCCAAAGGAAAGAAAAGCCAGGCAACATGGTAACCATTGTAAGGTATAAGAAGGTAAGGCAAGGCATGTTAAGGCACCATGAGCACCATTGTAAGGCTAGGCAAGGCAACACACCAAGGGCACCATGGTAAAGAAAGGCAAGGCAAGGCAAAGCAAGGCACCATGGGAACCATGATAAGGCAAGGCAAGGTAAGGCACCTTGAAAATCATAGTAAGGCAAGGCAAGGCAAAGCAAGGCAATACAGCATGGGCACCATGGTAAGGAATGGCAAACACAATGCAAAACAAAACAAGGAACCATGGCCACTATGGTAAGGCAAGGCAAGGCAAGGCAAGTATGACACAATGTGTTCCATGGTAAAGCAAGGCAAAATAAGGCAAGGCAAGGCAAAGTCACCATGTGCAACATGGTAAGGCAAGGCAAGGCAAGACAAGCTACTGTGAGCACCCTGTTATTGCAAGACAAGGCAATGCACCAAGGTCACCATGGTAAGCCATGACGAGGCCAGGCACCATGGAAACCGTGGTAAGGCAAGGCAAGGAAATGCAAGGCAAAGCAAAGCACCATGGGCACCATGGAAAGGCATGGCAAGGCAAGTCACCATGAACACAATGAGAAGGCAAGGCAATGCACCATAGGTACCATGGTAAGGCTAGGCAAAATACCATGGCTCCCATGGTAAGGCAAGGAAAGGCAACATAGTAAGGAAGGTAAGGCACCACTGACCACATGGTAAAACAAGGCAAGTCAAAGCACTATGGGCATCATGGAAAGAAACCATGGGAACCATTGCATGGCAATGCAAGGCACCATGGACACCTTGGTTAGGCAAGAAAGGCACCATGAGAACCATGGTAAATAAGGGCAATGAATGGCAAGGCAAGACATCATAGGCACCATGGAAAGGCATTACAAGGCAAGGCAAGGCAAAATGTGCACCATATAAAGCAAGGCAAGAGCAGGCAAAGCAAGGCAAGGCAAGGCACAATGGGCAACATGTCAAGGAAAGACAAGGAAGGCAAGGCAAGGCCATACACCACGGGCATATGGTAATGCAAGGCAGGCAAAACAAGAAAGGAAAGGCTAGGTACCATTGGTCCCATGGTAAGGCAAGGTAAGGCACCATGAACACCATGCTAAGGCAAGGCAAGACAAGTCCAGGTAAGGGATCATGGGCACCACAGTAACCAAAGGTAAGGCAAGGCAAGGTCACAATGAGAAGGCAAGTCAAGTCAATGCAAGGCACCATGGGCACCATGGTAAGGCCCAAGGCAAGGCAAGGCACAATGGGCACCTTGATAAGGTCCGGCAAGGCTAGGCAAATAACTATGGACACCAGAATAAGGCAAAGCAAGGCAAAGCAAGGCACCATGTGCACCATGTTAAGGGAAGGTAAGGCAAGGAAAGGCAAGGCAAGGCAACACACCAGAGGCACCATGGTAACAAAGGCAAGGAATGGCAAGGCACCATGGGCACAATGGTAACAGAAGGCAAGGCAAGACATGGTAAGTCCAGGCACCGTGGACACCATGGTAAGGCAAGGTAAGGCAAGACAATACAAGACACAGTGGCAACCATGATCAAGCAAGGCAAGGCAAGGGAAGGCAAGGCACCATGGGTACCATGGTAAGGCAAGGCAACATAAGACACCATTGGCACCATGACAAGCAAGACAAGGCATGGCAAGGCAGCATGGACACCATGCTAAGGCAAAGCAATGCAGGGCACCCTGGGCAACGTGGTATGGCAAGGCATGGCAAGACAAGACAAGGCAAGACACCATGGGTACTATTGTAAGGCACATCAAGGCAATGCAAGGCAAGGTACCATGGGCACCATGGTAAGGCAAGGCAAGGCAAGACACCTTAAGCACCCTTGGAAGACAAGGCAAGGCACCATGTGTAACCTGGTAATGCAAGGCAAGGTAAGGAAAGGCAAGGCATCAAGGTCACCATGGTAACATACGGCAAGGCACCATGGGCACCATGGTAGGGCAAATCAAGGAAAGGCAAGGCACCATGTGTACCATGGTAACTCAAGGACAGGACAGTCCAGGCACCATGGGCACCTAAGTAAGGCAAGGCAAGGCAAGACACATGGGGCACCATGATAATCGAGGCAAAGCACCTGCGCACCATGGTAAAGTAAAACAAGACAAGGCACCATGGGCATCATTTTTAAGTAACACATAGTAAGCCTCCATGGGCAACATTGTAAGGCAATGCATGGTAAGGAAAGGCTAGGGAAGGCCTAAGGACACCATGGAAATGCATAGAGAGGCAAAGCAATGCAAGGAACCATGGGCAACATGGTAAACAAAACAAAACAAGGAAAGGCAACATAGGCAACGGTATAGCAAGTCAAGGCAAGACAAGGTAAAGAAAAGGCACCATGTGCACCATGGTAAGGCTAGGATAGGCAAGGCATGGCAAAGCACCATGGGCACCATGTTGAAGAAAGGCAAGGCAAGGCACCATAGGTAACGTCATAATGCATGTTATGGCAACATGGGCACCAATGTAAGGTAAGTCAAGGCAAGACAGCATGGGCAAGTCAAGGCAAGACAACATGGACAAGGTAATGCAAGGCAGCATGGGCACCAACGTAAGGCAAGTCAAAGCAAGACAAAGCAAGGAACGAAGGGCACCACGGCAAAGCAAAGCAAAACAAGGAAAGGCAAGGCACCATATGCAACATGCTAAGGCAAAGCAAGGTAAAGAAAGGCTAGGGAAGGCACCAAGGGCACCATGGTAAAACACGACAAGGCAAAGTAATACAAGGCACCATGTGCGCCATGGTAAGACAAGGGAACCCAAGGCACCATAGGCACCATTATAACTAAGGAAAGGCAAGGCAAGGCACCATTTACACCATGCTAAGGCAAGGCAAGTCACCATGGTCAACATGGTAAGGCAAGGCAAGGCAAGGCACCATGGGCAACATGGTAAGGTAAAGCAATGTAAGACAATGCAGCATTGGCAACATGGTAATGCAAAGCACTGCAAGGCAACATGGGCACCATATTAAGGCAAGGCAAGGTAAGGCAACACACCATGGTCACAATGATAAAGCAAGGCAAGGCATGGCAAGACACCATGGGGTCATGGCAACACCAGGCAAAGCAAGGCAAAACAAGGCACCATAGGAACCATTTTAAGGCAAGGCTAGGCAAGGCACCGCGTGTACTATGGTAAGGGACGGCAAGGAAAGGTAAGGAAAGGCAAAGTTACCATGGGCACAATTGTAATGGAAGACAAGGCAAGTCAAGGCAAGGCACCATGGGCAGCATGGTAAGGAAAGGCAAAGAAAGACTAAGAAAGGCAAGACACCTTGTAAACAATAATTCAAGGAATGGCAAGGCACAATGGAAAACATTATAAGGCAAAGAAAGATAAGAAAATGTTAGGCAAGGACCAGGGTAATGTGATAATGCATGGCAAGGCATGGTAAGGCAAGGCCCCCTTTGCACCTTGGTAAGGGAAGCCAAGGCAAGGGACCATTGGCACCATGCTTAGGCAAGGTAAGGGACAGAAAGGCACCATGGACCCTAAGCTAAGGCAAGGCAAGATAAAACACCATGGGCCCCATGGTAAGGTAAGGAAGGCAATGCAAGGCAACCTGGGCACCATGGTAAGGGAAGGAAAGGCAAGACAAGGTATCATGTGCACCATGGTAAGCCAAAGCATAAGAAAGGGAAGTGAAGGCATGGAACTATTGGCACCATGGTAAGGCAAGACAAGGCAAGACACAATGTGTACCATGGTAAGGCAAGGCAAAACAAGGAAAGGCAAGGCTCAGTGTGCACCATGGTCTGGAAAGGCAAGACAAGGCAAGCCACCATGGGCACCTTCCTAAGATGAGGCAAGGCGAGGCAAGGTAAGGCACAATTGGCACCATGATAAGCAAGACAAGGCAAGACAAGGCACTATGGACACCATGATATGGTAATGAAAGGCAAGGCAAGGCACCATGGACAACATGGTAAGGCAAGGCAGGGAAAGTCAGTGTGACACTGGCCCCATGTTATGGAAAGGCAAGGAAAGACAAGGCAGTGCAACATGGGCAGCATGGTAATTGAAGACAAAACAATGAATGGCAAGGCACAATGGGCACCATGATAATGCAAGATAAGGTACAATTAGCACCATGGTAAGGCAAGGCAAGGAAACGGAAGGCACCATGGACACCATGCTAAGGCAAGGCAAAGCAAGGTAAGATAAAACACCATGGGCCCCATGGTAAGGACACTGGGCACCAGAGAAAGGGAAGGAATGGGAAGGCAAGGCACCAAGGGCACCATGTTAAGGCAAGGCAAAAATAAGGTAAGTCAAGTTGTGGAAATATTAGCACCATTGTACAGCAAGGCAAGGCAACACAAGGTACCATGGGCACCAAGGTAAAGCAAGGCCACACAAAGGAAAGTCAAGCCACAAAACTATTGTCACCATGGCAATTCAAGGCAAGGCAAGGCAAGACGAGGCACCATGGACAGCATGGTAAGGCAAGACAAGGCAAGGCAAGGCACTGTAGGCAACATGGTATAGTAAGGCAAGACAAGGCAAGGCACCAAGGGGCAGAATGGTTTAGCAAGGAATGGCAACACAAAGCAAGGCAAAGCGCCATGGGCACCATTGTAAGGCAAATTTAGGCAATTAAAAGCATTTCACCATGATCACCATGGTAAAGTAATGCCAGGCACCATGGGCACCAATATAAGGCAAGGTAAGGCAAGGTAAATTACCATGGGCAACATGATAAGGCAAGGAAAGATAAGGAAAGGTAGGTAAGTAACCAAGTGCAATATGATAATGCATGGCAAGGCAAGGCATGGCCAGGAGCCATGGGCACCATGGTAAGTCTAGGCAACACAAGACTCCATGGACAACATGATAAGGCAAAACAAGGCAAGGAAAGCCAACATCGGCACCATGGTATTTCAAGGAAAGGAAAGACGATGCAAGGCAACATGGGCACCATTGTAAAGAAAGGCAAAATAAGGAAAGGCAAGGCACAATGGTCCCATATTAAGAAAGGCTAGGCAAGGCAAGGCAATATGGTAAAAATAGGAAGTCAAGGCAAGACACCATGGTCACCATGGTAAGTAAAGGCAAGGCACAACGGGTACCTTTGTAAGGCAGGGCAATCCACAATGCACCATGAGCACCATGGTAGGGCAAGGCATGACATTAAGGACACCGTGGTAAGACAAGGCAAAACACAATGGGCAACAAGGCAAGTGAAGTAAGGCACCATGGGCAAAATGGTAAGGCAAGGTTAGTCACCATGTGCACCATTGTAAGGCAAAAAAGGCAAAGCAAGGCAAGGCAAAGCACTATGGCTACCATGATAAGACAAGACAAGACATCATGTGTACCATGGTACTGCAAGACCACACAAGGCACCATGGGCAACATGGTAACTCAATTCAAGGCACAGCACCAGGAACAAAATGTTAAGGCAAGGCAACACAAGTCACCATGAGCAACAAGAAAATCCAAGGCAGGCAATGTAAGGCACCATGAGCACCATGGTAATGCAAGACAAGGCAAGGCACCATGGACACCGTGGAAAAACAAAGCAATGCAAGGTATGGCAAGGAAGGCACCATGGGATCCATGGTAAGGCAAGGCAAGTCAAGGCACCGTGGGCAGCATGGTAAGACGAGGCAAGGCACCATGAGCTCAATGGTAAGGCAAGAGGATGCAAGGCACCATAGGCACCATGATAAGTAAGGCCAGGCAAGGCACCATGTGCACCATGGTAATGCAAGGCAAGAGCACCATGGGCAACATGGTAAAGTAAGGCAAGGCAACATGTGCAGCATATTAAGGCAAGGCAAGGTAAGACAAGGCACCATGCTCACCATGATAAGGCAAGGAAGGCATGGCAAGGCACCATAAGGACCATGGTAAAGCCAGGCAACGCAGGGCAAAGCAAGACAACATGGGAACCATTCTAAGGCAAGACAAGGCATGGCACCATATGTACTATGGTAAGGGAAGGCAAGGAATGGCAAGTAAAAGGCAAGGTAACATAGGCACCACAGTAATAGAAGAAAGGCAAGTCAAAGCAGTGCACCATGGGCAGCATGGTAAGGAAAAGCAAGGAAAGACAAAGAAAGGCAAAGCACCTTGTAAACCATAATAATTCAAGGCATGGTAAAACACAATGGGCACCATAGTAAGGCAAGGCAAGGCAAGGCACTATGTTAAAAATTATAAGGCAAGGAAAGGTAAGGAAAGCCTAGGCGAGGCACCAAGGGCAGTATGATGATATACAGCACGGCAAGGTAAGGCAAGGCACCCTGGGCACCAAGGTAAGACAAGGCAGGGCAAAGGACCATTGGCACCACAGTAAGGCAAGACAAGGCAAGGGAGGACAAGGCACCATGGACACCATGCTAAGGCAAGGCCCCATGGACATGAACCACGATAAGGCAAGGCAAGGAACCATGGGCACCATCATAGGGTAAGGTAAGGTAAGGCAAGATTCCGTGGGCACCATAGTAAGGCAAGGCAAGGCAAGGCAAGGAAACCTGGTAACCATGGTAAGGGAAAGGAAAGGAAAGGCACCATGTCCACCATGGTAAGGTAAGGCAAATAAAAAGGGAAGTCAAGGCATGGAACTATTGGCACCATGGTAAGACCAGGCAATGCAAGACAAGGCAAGGAACCCTGGGTATCATGGTAAGGCAAGGAATAACAAGGAAAGGCAAGGCTCAATGTGCACTATGATCAGGAAAGGCAAGACACAGCAAGCCACCATGGGCACCATTGTAAGATGAGGCAAGGCAAGGCAAGGTAAGTCACAATGTGCATCATGATCAGCAAGACCAGCAAGGTAAGGCACCATGGGCACCATTTTAAGATGAGGCAAGGCAAGGCAAGGTAAGTCACAATGTGCACCATGATCAGCAAGACAAGCAAGGTAAGACATCATGGGCACCATGGTATTGTAATGAAAGTAAAGGCAAGACACAATGGACAACATAGTAAGGCAAGGCAATACAACCTAACATGTGCCTCATGTTAAGGCAAGGCAAGGCAAGACAAGGCAAGGCAACATGAACACCATGGTAAGTAAGGCAAAATAAGTAAAGACAAGGCATAATGGTCACCAAGGTAAGGCAAGACAAGGCAAGTCTAGGCAACATGGGAAAAATGGGAAGGCAAGCAAGGCACCATGGGCACCAATGTAAGGCAAGGCAATGCATAATTGACACCATGGTAAGACAGGGCAATGCACCATGGGCACCATGGTAAGGCAAGGCATGGCATTAAGGCCACCACGAAAGGCAATGCAATACACCACGGGAAACAAGGCAAGGCAAGAAAAGGCACATATGTGTAACATGTTAGGGCAAGGTTAGTCACGATGTACACCATGGTAAGGCAAGGCAAAGCAAGCCAAGGCATAGCAAAGCACCATGGGCACCATGATAAGGCAAAGGAAGGCAAGGCACTGTAGGCAACATGGTAGGGCAAGGCAAGGCACGGCACCATGGGCACCATATTAAGGCAAGGCAAGGCAAGGCACAATGGGTAACATGATAAGGCAAGTCAAGGCCATGCAGGGCACCATGAGCACCATAGTACTGCAAGACAAGGCAAGGCAGTACAAGTCACCTTGGGCAAAGTGGTAAAACAAGGCAAGGAAAGATAAGGTAAGGAAAGGCACCATGGGACCCATGGTAAGGCAAGACAAATCAAGGCACCATTTTCAGAATTGTAAGGCAAGGTTAGGTAAGGCACCATGGGCTCCATAATAAGGCACGGCAAGGCAAAGCAAGACAAAATGGCCACCACGGTAAGGCAAGGCAAGGCAAGAAAAGCACCATAAGCACCATGATAAGACAAGGCAAGGCAATGCAAGGTATGACGGGAACCATGTTGAGACAAGGCAACATAAGGCAAGGCACCATGGGAACCACGGTAAGGCAAGGCAAGGAACCATGGGCACCATCATAGGGTAAAACAAGGCAAGGCAAGGAAAGGCACCATGGGCACAAGGTAAGGCATGGCAAGGCAGTATGCGCACCATGTTAAGGCAAGACAAGTCAAACAAAACAAGGCATCATATGTACCATCGTCAGTCAAAGCAAGGCAAAGAAAGATAAGGCACTATGGGCACCATTTTAAGGAAAGCAAGGGAGGGGAAAGGCACCAGTTGTACTAGCATACATCAAGGCAAGGCAAGGCACCATGGGCACTAAAGTATGATAAGGAAAGGCAAAGAACCATTTGCACCTTGGTTAGGCAAGACATGGCACAGCAAGTCACCATCAACACCATGGTAAGGCAAGGCAAGACAAGGCAAGGCAAGACAACGCACCATGCACACAATGGCAAGGCAAGGCACATTGGTCACCATGGTAAGGCAATGGAAGGAAGATAAAGCACATTGAGCACCACGTTAAGGCAAAGCACGGCACCATGGGCACAATGGTAAGGCAAGGCAAGGCAACGCAACTTGGGCACTATGGTAATACAAGGAGATTCAACACAAGGTAAGGCAAGGCGCAATGGGCAGCATGATAAGGAAAGGCAAGGCAAGGGAAGGCACTATGGGCACCATGTTAAGGCAAGGCAAGGTAAGCTGCAATGGACACAATGGTAGGGCAAGGCAAGGCACGAGGGGCACTGTGGTAATGTAAGGCAAGGAAAGGCCAGATGGGCAACCTGGAAAGGCAAAGATAGGTAAGGAAAGTACCTTGGGCACCATCATAATTTCAGGAAATGCAAGGCACACTGGGGACCATGGTAAGGCAAGGCAGGGCAAGGTAAGACACAAGTCATCATGTCATCCATGGGAAGGCAATGTCAGGCATGGTGTGACACCATGGGCACCATGGTATTGCAAAGCAAGGCAAGGCAAGACACCATGGGTACCATAGTAAAGCAAGGCAAGGCAAGGCATGGCAAAGCAAGGTGAGGCAAGGCAAGGTAAGGCACCATGGGCACCACAGTAACACAAGGCAAGGTAAGGCACCATGTGAACCATGATAAGGCATGGGAAGACAAGATGGGCAACACAATAAGGTAAGTCAAGGCAAAGCAAGGCACCATGGATACCATGGTTCAGCAGGGCATGTCAAGTCAATTCACAGCAATGCAAAGCAACGCAAGGAAAAGCAAAAAGGCAAGGCACAATTCGAACCATGATAAGACAAGGCAGGGCTAGGAAAGACACCACGGGCACCATGGTAAGCAAGGCAAGTCACTATCGTAACCATGGTGAACAAGCTAAGCCAAGTCAAGGTAAGGCAAGGAACCATGGTCCCCATGGTAAGCCCAGGCAAGGCACCATGGACACCATAGTAAGGAAAGCCAAGGCAAGGTAAGGCACCATGAGCACCATGGTAAAGCAAGGTAAAGGAAAGGCACAATGGGCATCATAGTTAGGCAAGGTAAGTTAACGCAAAACCCCATGGGCACCATGGTAAGGTAAGAGAAGGCAAGGCAAGGCAAGGCAGTATGTGCAACACAGTAGGGCAAGGCAAGGCAAGGCACCATTGGCACTATGGTAAGGCAAGGCAACGCTAGGCAATGCAAGGTACCATGAGCATAATGGTAAGGCAAGGCAAGTCAATACATTTTACTTTGGGCACCATGATAAGGCAAGGCAATGTAAGGCACCATGGGCACAATATTAAGGCAAAGTAAGTCATGGCAAGGCACCATGGCACCATGGTAAGGTAAGGCAAGGCAAACAAGGCAAGACACCAGGAGCACAATGGGAAGACAAGGGAAGGCAAGGCAAGGCAAGGCAAGGAAATATGGACACCATGGTAAGGCAAGGCAAGACAAAGCAATGCGCTGTGGGCATTATGTTAATGTAAGGCAAGACAAGACAAGTCACTGAATGGAAAGGTAATGCAAGGCAAGGTAAAGCAATGCAAAGCAGGTTAAGGCAATGCAAGGCAAGGTAAGGCAATGCAAGGCCAAGCACCAGGAGCATAATGGTAAGGCAAGGCAAGGCAAGGCAAAGCACCATGGGCACCATGGTAAGGTAAGGCAAGGCTAGGAACGGAAAGGTACCATGGACGTTATGGTAAAGCAAGGCACAGCAAACAAAGGCACCATGGGTGCCATTGTAAGGCAAGGCTAGGCAGGCACCATATGCAACATGGTTTGACAAGACCAGCAAGAAAGGCACCATGGGCATCATGTTATTGCAAGGTAAGGCAAGTCACCATGGGCTCTATGCCAAGGCAAGGCAAGATGGCATGATGGTAAGTTAAGGAAAGTCATGGCACTATGAACACCAGGTTAAGGTTGTAGGCAAGGCATGGCAAGGCAAGTCACAATGAGCACCAGGGTAATGCTAGGCAATTCTGGGCATGGCATCATGGGAATCATGGTAAGGCAAAGCAAGGCAAGAAAAGTTACCATGGGCACCATGCTAAGGCGAGGAAGGCACCATTTGCACAATGGTAAGGTAAGGCAAGGCAAGGCACCATGAGCACCGTGGTAATGCCAGGCAAAGCAAGGAATGGCAAGGCAAGGCAACGTGGACAGCATGGTAAGGGAAGGCTTGGCAAGGCAAGGAACCATGGATCACCATGGTAAGATAAGGCAAGGCAAAACACCATGGTAAGGAAAGCAAGGCAAGAGAAGTCACCATTGGTACCATGGTAAGGCAAGGCAAGGCAAGGAACAGCAAAGCAAGGTGAGGCAAAGAAGGCCAGTCACCATGGGCACCATGGTAAATCAAGGCAAGGCAAGGTACCATGACCACCATGGTAAGGCAAGACAAGACAAGGCAATGCACCATGGGCACTATGTTAAGGCTACGTGTTATGGTATGGATAGGCAATAGGATTCAATGTAAGGCAAGTTTCCATGCACAGAATGGTAAGGCAAGGAAAACAAGGCACCATCGGCACCATGGCAAGGAAATATAAGGCAAGTAAAGGCCCAATGGGGACCATGGTATGGCAAGGCAAGGCTAGGCACCATGGTTATGGTAAGGCAAGGTAAGAGAAAGGAAAACACAATGGGCACCATGGTAAGGAAAGACACGGCAAAGCAAGGAACAGTTGGCACCATAATAAGGCAAGACAAGACAAGGAAACATGGGTAACATGGTATGGTAAGGCAAAGGAAGGAAAGGCACAATGGTCACCATGTTAAGGGAAGGCTAGGAAAATCACCATGGGCACTACGGTAAGGCAAGGCAAAGGAGGGCAAGGTATAACGGACACGATTGCAAAGTAAGAAGGCATGGCACCATAGGCACACTGTTACATCAAGGAAAGGAAAATCAAAGCAAGACAAGACACCATGGGTGTCCTGGTAAAGCAAGGCAAGGCAAAGCAAGGCAGGGAACCATGGGCACAATGGGAAAGCAAGGAACCATAAGCAGCATGGTAAACCAAGGCAAGGCAATGCAAGGTAAGGCACTATGCACACTATGGTAGGGAAAGGGATGACACAGCACCATAGGCTCCGTGGTAAGGCAAGGCAAGGCAAGGCAAGGCACTAGGGACCATGGTATGAACAGACAAGGCAAGGAAAGGCAGTATGGGTACCATAATAAGAAAAGCAAGGCAAGCTATGGCCAGGGAAGGCATGACAAGGCAAGGCGAGGAACCAGGGGCACCATTGTAAGGCTATGTAAAGGAAGGCAAGGCACCATGGTCACTATGGTAAGGCAAGGAAAGGCAAGGGAAGGCATGGTACAGAAAGACATCATAAGTCAAGGTAAGGCATAGGAAGACAAGACAGCACAGGCACCATGGTATGGCAACGAAGGGAAGGCAGAAACGGCAAACCAGTGAAGGCAACACAAGGAAAGGCAAGGCACCAGGAACAACATGGTAAGGCACCACAGGCACCACTGGCACCATGGTTAAGGCAAGGCCTGGCAAGGCATCATGAGCCCCATGGTAAGGCAAGACAATACAAGAAAATTAACATTGGCACCATGGTAAAATAAGATAACTTAAGGCAAGGCAATATACCATGGGCACCATGTTAAGGCATCGAAAGGTAAGGGAAGGGACCATGGGAACCATGGTAAGGCAAGGCAAGATAAGGCAAGACAAGACACCTTTGAAACCATGTAAGGTAAGGCAAGACATGGGAATACACCATGGACATCATGGTAAGGCAAGACAAGACAAGGTACCAAGGAAACATAGTAAGGCAAGGCAAGGCAAGGCAAGTCACCATGGGCACCATGGATAGGCAAAGCAAGGCAAGGCACAATAGGCACCATGGTAAGGCAAGGCAAAGCATCACGGGCATCATGGTAAGGCAAGGTAAGGCAAGGTGCCATGGGGCACCATGATAAGGAAATTCAAGGTATGGCAACTCAACGTGGGCTCCATGGTAAAGCAAGGCAAGGAATGGCAAGACAATGTACCACGGGGACTATGGTAAGGCAAGGCAAAATAAGGCAACTCCATGCAAGTCTACATGGACACTATGATAAAATAAAGCAAGGCAAGTCAAGCCACCCTGGGAACCATGGTAAGGCAAGGCAAGGCAAGGGAATACACCATGGGCACCATGGTAAGGCAAGGCAAGGCAAGGCAAGGCACCATGGGCAACATGGTTGGGCAAGGCAATGCAACGGAAGGCAAGGCAGCATAGGCACCATGGTAAGGCAAGTCAATTCAAGGCATGGAATCATGAGCACAATGCTAGGGCAAGGCAATGTCCGGCAAGGCACCATGGGGCTCATGGTAATTCAAGACAAAGCATGGTAACGCAAGGCACAGCACTAAAGGCACAATAGTAATGCCATGCAAGACAAAGCCCGATGGGCATCATGGTAAGGCAAGGCAAGGGAACGCAAAAAAAGACACCATGGGCACCATCGTAAGAGAAGGCAAGGCAAGTAAAAATGGACAACATGGTAAAGCAAGGCAAGGCAGGAGTACCCAAGACACCATGGGCACCGTTTAAAGGACAGAGAAGGAAAGGCAAGTGACCATGGGCACCACGGAAAGGCAAGAAGGCAAGGCACTGTGGGCACCATGTAGGGTATGTCAAGGTAAAAAAAAGCACCATCTGCATCATGGTTGGGCAAGGCAAGGCAAGTAGCACGGGAACCACGGTAAGGCAAGACAAAAGGCAAGGCGAGGCAAGGAATAACACCATGAGAACCATGGTAAAGCAAGGCAAGGCAAGGCGAGGATCCATGGGTGCCATGGTAAGGAAAGGAATGGCAAGGTATCATGGTCACTATGTTTAAGGTAAGATAAGGCAAGGCAAGTCACCATGGGCACCATGGTAAAGCATTTGAAGGCTGGGTGGCATGGGCACCATGGTAAGTCCAAGCAAGACAAGGCACCATGGAAAGGCAAGGCAAGGCATTATGGCCACTATGGTGCAGCCAGACAAGGCAAGGCAAGGCAGGGTTCCATAGGAACCATGATAAAACAATGCAAGGCAAGTCACCATGGGTGCCATGGTAACACAAGGCAAAGTAAGGCAAGGCAAGGCACCATGGGCAACATGATAAGGGAAGGCATAGAAGGCTAGGCAATGCAGCATGGGCACGATGGTAAGACAAGGCAAGGCAAGGCAAATCACGGCACCATGAGCAGCATGGCAAGGAGAGACAAGGTAAAGCACGATGGGCAGCATGGTAATGCAAGAGAAGGCAACGTGAAAAATGACACCATGGGCACCATGGTAAGGCAACGCACCAAGGGCATCATGGTAAGGAAGGCAAAGGCAAGACAATGAAAGCCACCATGGGAACCATGGTAAGGCAAGGCAAGGAAAGGCTAGGTACCAAGGTCAGCATGGTAATACAAGGCAAGGTAAGGCAAGGCACCATGGGCACCATGGTGAGGCAGGATGAGGTAAGACACTTGGGCACAATGGCGAGGCAACGCAAGGAAAGGCTAGGCACCAAGCACAACATGGTAATACAAGGCAAGGCAAGGCACCATGGGCACCATGGTAAGGCTGGCGAGTTAGACACCTTTTGCACAATGACAAGGCAAGGCAAGGCACCAGGAGCATGACTGTTAGACATGGCAATGTAAGGCAAGGCTAGGCACCATGGGCACTGTGGTAAGGCACCATGGGAACCATGGTAAGGCAAAACAAGGCATGGCAATGTACGGCATCATGGGCACCATGGTAAGGCAAGGCAAGGCACCATGGCCACATGGTTAGCAAGACGAGGCCTTTCAAGACACCATGAACACCATCTTAAGGCATGGCAGGTAAAGGCAAGGCAAGGCATGGGCACCATGGTGAGCTAAAGCAATGCAAGTTACGGCAAGGTAAGGCACCACTGGCATTATGGTTAGGCAATGCAAGGCAAATATAGGCACTCTGGGTACCATGGTTATGCCAGTCATGTAAAGATAAATCTCCACAGGCACCATGGTAAAGCACGGTAATGCAAGGCAAGGCAAGTCACCATGGGTATAATTTTATGTAAGATAAGGCAAGGACTCATGGACATCATGGTAGGATAAGGCAAGTGAAGGCAACATGAGCACCATGGTATGGCAAGGCAAAGCAAGGCAAGGCACCATGGGAGTGCAAGCCAAGGCACAGCAAGGACACTCACCATGGGCACCAAGATAAGGCAAAGCAATTCAAGACAAAGCCCAATGGGCACCATGGTAAGGCAAGGCCGGGTAAGGCAAACATGGGCACCATGGTAAGGCAAGGTAGGGAAAGGCAATCTGGTCACTATGGTAAGTCAAAGCAAGGCAAGGCAAGGCAATTATGACAACATGGGACCTGTGGGAAGGTCAGTCAAGGCAAGTAAAGGCACACTGTGCACCATGGTAAGGCCAGACATGGCAATGCATGGCAATGTAGAATTGACACCATGGTAAGGAAAGGCAAGGTAATGTAAGACACCATAGACAGCATGTTAAGGAGAAGCAAGGCAAGATCGGGCACCATGGGCACCATTTTAAGGCAAGGAAATGCAAGGCAAGGAACCATGGGCAACATGGTAGGGGAATGAAAGGCATGGCAGGGAAAGGCACAATGGGTACCATGGTAAGATAAGGCAAGGCAAGGCCCAATGAACTCCTAGGTAAGGTGAGGGAAGGCCTCTATAGGCACCATGGTGAGGCATGGCAAGGTAAGTCAAGGGAAACATGGGTACCATGTTAAGGCTAGGCAAGGCACCATGGGCAAAATCGTAAGGCAAGCCAAGGGAAGGCAAGCCACCAAGGTCACCATGGTAAGTCAAGCAAGGCAAGGGAAGGCAAAGCACATGGACACAATGGTAAAGAAAGGCAAGGCAGGGCACCATGTGCACTCTGGTAAGGCAATGCAAGGCAAGGAACCACCGGCACCATGGTAAGGTAAGACAAGGGAAGGCATCATTGGCACCATGATCAGTCATCTTAAGGCAGTGTAAGGCAAGGAAGCTTGGACACGATGATAAGGCAAGTAAAAGTCAGGCAAGGCACCATGAAAACCAAGGGAAGGAAAGGCAAGGCAAAGCAGAACACGATAGGGGACCATGGTTTGGCAAGGAAATGCAAGGTAAGGAAACATGTGCACCATGCTTGGGCCAGGCAAGGCATGGTGAGACAAGGAACTATAGGCACCATGACAAGGCAAGGCAAGGCAACATGTGAACCAGTTTAAAGGTTAGACAAGGCAAGGAAAGTCACCATGTGCTCCAGGGTAAGGGAAAGCTGGGCAAGACACCATGTTCACCATGGTAATGCAAGGAAAGTCACCATTGTCAAAAATGGAAAGGCCAGAGAAGGCAAGGCAATGGATGGCACCACGGGCACCACGTAAGGCTTTGAAAGGAACCATAGGCAACATGGTAAGGTAAGGCAAGACCAGCAAAGGCACCATGGGCATCATGCTATGGCAAGGCAAGTCACAATGTGTACCATGGTAAAGCAAGGCAAGGTAAAGCAAGGCACCATGGGCGCCATGGGTAGGCAAGGGTAGGGAAGGCAAGACAAGGCACCAAGGATATGATGGTAATGCAAAGCAAGGTAGCATGTGCACCATGGTAAAACAAGGCAAGGCAATTCACCATGGGCACCCTAGTAAGGAAAGGCAAAGCAAGGGAATGCATCATGGGCACCATGGTAATGAAAAGCAAGGCACCATGTGCATCATGGTAATGCACGGCAAGTCAAGGCAAGGCAGGGCACCATGGGTAACATGGTATTATAAGGCAAGGTAAGGCAACACAAGGCATGATGGGCACCATGGTAAGGCAAGGCACTGTGGGCACCATGGTAGTGCAAGGCAAGGCAAGAAAACACACCATGGGTACCACCGGAAGGTAAGGTAATGCAAGGCACAACAAGGCACCATGGTCACTATGGTAAGGCACGTCAAGACAACATGGGCACCATGGTAAGGTAAGGCAAAGCAAGGCAAGAAAATGAACCATGGGTACCATGGTAAGGTCAAGTTGGGCAAGGCACCATGGGCTCCATGGTTAAACAAGGCAAGGCAAGAAAAGGCACCATGATAACCATAGAAAGGCAAGGCAACCAACAATGGGCACCATTATAAGCCAAGACAGGGAAAGGCAAACAAAGGCATCATGGGCACCATCGTAAGGCAACATGGGCATCAAAGTAGTGAAAAGCAAGCCAACAAAAGATAACATGTGCACCATGGTAAGACAAAGCCAGGCAAAGATCAGCACAGCACCATGTGCACCATTGTAAGGCACTGACCGGTACCATTGGCACAATGGTAAGGCAAGGCAAGGCAAAGCACCATGGGAATCATTGTTAAGCAAGGCAAGGACAAGTTAACACAAGGTACCATGGGCACCATGGTAAGTCAAGGAAAGGTAAAGCAAGACAAGGCAAGTCACGAGAGAATCATAGTAAGACAAAGCCAGGCAAACCAAGGCACCATTGGCACCAAGGTAAGGCATGGCACCATGTGCAACATGGTAAGTCAAGGCAAGGCAAGACATGGCATCATGGGCACCATGATATGGTAAGGAAGGTCAAACCAAGGCAAGTAACTATGGGCAACATACTAAGGCAAGGCAAGGAAAGGCACCATGGGAACCACTGAAAGGCAAGGCAAGGCACGGCAGGGCAAGGTGCCATGGGCACCATCATAAAGCAAAGCAAGGCATGTTAAGGTACCATGGGCAACATGGTATGGCAAGGCAAGGCAACCCATGGCACCATGGACCCATGGTAAGGCAAGGGAAGGCAAGGCAACCCAGGGCACCATGGGCACCATAGCAAGACAAGGGAAGACAAGGCAAGGCACCACGGGCACAATGGCAAGGCTGGGAAATGCAAGGCAAGGAAGCATAGGCACCATGGGAAGGCAAGGTAAGGCAAGGCAAGGCAACATGGTAAGGCAAGGCAAGGTACCATAAGTACATTGGTAAGTCAATACAACGCATGTCAAGGCAAGTAATGGCAACAGGTGACCATGGTAAGGCTAGGCAAGGAACTGCAAGACACCATTGGCATCATGGTAAGGCATGGCAACATAGCATGGGCACCAAGGTAAGGCAAAGCAAAGCAAAGTCACCATGGGCACCATGGTAAGGCAAGGTAAGGTGAGGAAATGCACCATGATTACCATGGTAAGGCAAGGCAAGGCACAATGGACACCATGGTAAGCGAAAGAAAGACAAGGAAATTAAGCCAAGGCACCATGGACAATATTGAAAGGCAATGCTAAGCACCATGTCCACCCTTGTAAGGCAAGGTTAGGCATAGCAAGGCAAGGCACCATGGGTAACATGGTTAGGCAACTCAGCGCAATTCATGGTACCATGTGCACCATGATCATGCCTGGAAAAAGAAGGCAATACATGCTGGGCACCATGGTATGGCCAGGCAAGGCATGGCACAATGGACACAATGTTAAGGGTATGCAAGGCAAAGCACCATAGGTTCCATGGTAAGGCAAGGTATGGCAAGGTACAAAGTGCACCATGGTAAGAAAAATCAAACAAGGCAAGGCACAATGGGTACCATTGTAAGGCATGGTACGGCAAGTCAAGGCAATTGAAGGCACCATGGGAACCATGATAAGGCAAAGAAAGCCAAGTAAAGGCACCATGGACAACATCATAAGGCCACAGAAGGCATCATGGGCACCATGGTATCACAAGGCAAGGCAAGGTATGGCACTGCACAATGGACACCATAGTATGGAAGGATAATTCAAGGTAAGTCAAGATATCAGGGGCTCATGGTAAGGCAATTAAAGGCACAACAAGGCAAAATGGCACCTTCGTATAGCACTGTAAGATAACATATGCAGCATGATAATGCAAGGCAAGGCAATTCAAGGCATCATGGGCACCATGGTATGTCAAGGCAAGGCAAGGCAAGATAAAACACCACGATCACCTTTGTATGGCAAGACAAGGCAAGGCAATGCAGCAAGAACAGTATGGACTCAATGATAAGACAAGGCAAAGAATGAAAAGGCAAGGCAAGGTACCATAGGCACCCTGGTAAGGCAAAGCAGAACATCCAAGGCACAATGTTCACTATAGAACGGCAAGGCAAGGCAAGGCAAAGCAAGACACTGTACCATGGGCATAATTGCAAGTCAAGGCAGGGCAAGTCAAGGCATTACGGGAACAATGGTAAGCCAAGGCAATGGAAGGCAAGGCACCATTGGCACCATGGGAAGACAAAGGGAAGACAAGGCATCATGGGCACAATGATAAAGCAAGGCAAGGCAAAGTACCATGGTCACTATGATAAGGCATGAAAAGGCAAAGCACAATGGGCACCATAGTAATGTAAAGCAAGACATGGCACCATTGGAGAGTGACAATGGAAGGCAAGAAAAGCAAGACAAGGCACCATGGGCAACATGGTAGAGCAAGGTAAGGCAAGACAAGGAATGATAGGTACCATGGTAAGAAAGGCAAGGGAAGTCACCATGGGCACCATGGTTACAGAAGGCAAAGCATGGCAAGGTAAGGCACCATGAGCACCATAATAAGGCGAGGAATGGAAAGGCAAGGAAATAAACCAGGGGGTACCATGGTAAGGCAAGACAAGGCAATTCAGGGCACAATGGGCACCATCGCAAGGCACTGTAAGGCAACATATGCAGCATGCTAATGGAAGGCCAGGCAAGACATCATGGGCACCATGGTAAGCCAAGGAAGGGCAAGGCAAGATAAAACACCACGATCACCATGGTAAGGCAACACAAGGCAATGCAACACAAGGCACCATGGACAGCATGGTAAAGCAAGACAAGAAAAGGCAAGGCACAATGGACACCATGTTAAGGCAAGGCAAGGCCAGGCACCATGGGCACAATGGTAAGGAACAGCAAGTTTATGCAAAGGAAAATGGGCACCATGGTAATGCAAGGCAAAGAATGCTAGGCCAGACACCATGGCCATCCTTGGCACCATGTTATGTCCAAGCAGAACAAGTCAAAGCAAAGCAAGGCACCAGGGGCACGATGATAAGGCAAAACAAGGCAAGGAAAGGCAAGAGAAGGAACCATGGTCACCATGATTCGGCAAGTTAAGGCAACTCACCTTGGGCACCATGGTAAGGCAAGTCAATGCAAAGCAAGGCACCATGGACCCCATGATATGGCAAGGCAAGGTACCATGGGCAGAATGGTAAGACTAGGCAAGGCAAGGCAAGGCATAATGAGCTCCAGGCTAAGGAAAGGTAAGGTAAACTAAGGCACCATGCACAACATGGAAATGCCACTAGGCAAGGCAAGTCACCATGAGCACCATTGTAAGGCAAGGCAAGACACCAGTGGCAACATGGTAAGGCATGGCAAGTGAAGGAAAAGAACAATGGTGAGGCAAGGCAAGGCACCATGGGCACCATGGTAAAGCAAAACAAGGGCAAGAAAAGGCACAATGGCCACCACGGCAATGTAAGGCAAGACAAGACAAGGCAGGGCACCTTGAAAAGGCAAGGCAAGCAACCATGGGCACAATGGTAAGTTAAGGCATAGCAAAGCCAGGGAAGGCACCATTGGCTCTATGGTAAGGCAAGGCAAGGCAAGGCACCATAAGCACCATGGAAAGTCAAGCCAATGCCAAGCAAGTCATGTCAAGCCACCAGGGCATCATGGTAAGGCAAGGCAAGGCAAAGTAAGGCACAACGGACAACATGCTAAGGTAAGGCAAGGTAAGGAACCATGGGCACCATGGTATGGCAAGGGTAGGCAAGGGAAGGCAAGGCACCATTGACACAAGAACAAGGAAAGGCTAGGTAAGGCACAATAGGCACCATGGTAAGGCAAGGCAAGGGAAGGCACCATGGGGACCATGGTAAAGCAAGGCAAGTCACTACGGCCACCATGGTAAGCCAAGGGAAGGCACCAAGAGCACAATCATATGGCAAGGCAAGGCAAGAAAATGCACCATGGGCACCATGGTTAGGGAAAGCAAGGCATCACGGACACCATGATAAGTCAAACCAAGGCAGGAAATATAATCAAAGGCACCATGGGAACCATGGAAAGGAATGGCTAGTTACCATGGGAACCATGGTAAGGCAAGGCAAGACAAAGCAAGGCAAGTCACCATAAGCAACAAGGTTATGCAACTCTACGCAAGGCAAAGTATCATGGTCACCATGGTAAAGCAAGGCAAAACAAGGCAATGCACAACAGGCACCTTGGTAAGGCAAGGCCAGGTAAGGCACCATGTATATCATATTAAGGCAAGGCAAGGTAAAGCACAATGGTGAATTTGGTGAGGAAAGGCAAGGCAAGGTAAAATGGGAACCATTGTAAGGCAAAGTAAAACAAGGCAAGGCACCATGGGCACCATGGTAAGGCAAGGCAAGGCAAGGAATCATGGACATCATGGTAAAGCAAGGCAAGGCATCATGGACACAATGGTTAGGCAAGGCAAGCAAGGTACAGTGGGCACCACGTAAAGCAAAGCAAGTAGAGGTAAGGCAAGCTTGGCCACATTGGCAACATGGTAAGGCAGATCAAGGCACCATGGGTACAATGATAAGCCAAGAGAAGGAAAACAAGGTAAGGGACCATGGGCACCATAAATTAAACAAGGCACGTCAAGGCAAGGAAAGGCAATGCACCATGGGGACCATGGTTATGCAAAGCAAAACATAGCAAGACACCATGAGCACCATGGAAAGGCAAGGCAATGCACCTTGGGAACGATCGTAAGGCAAGGCAACAAACCATGAGCACCATGGTTAGGCAAGGCAAGGAAAGGCAAGCAAAGTCACCATGGGCACCATTGTAAGGCAATCAAAGTCACTATGGGCACTAAAATGGTGAATGGGGAAGGCACAGCTAGTTACCATGGGCACCTTGGTAGGACAAGGCAAGGAATGGCATGGCAGCAAGGTCAGCATAGTAATGTACAGCAAGGCACCATGGTCATGATGATAAGGCAAGGCATGTCTTGGCAAGGCACCATTGGCACCAAGGTGAGTCACGGCCAAACACCATGAGCATGATGGTAAAGCAAGTCATGGTATAGCAAGGCATGGTACCATTGGCACCATGGTAATTCAAGGAAAGTCAAGGCAAGTCAGGGCACCTTGGGAACCATGGTAAGGTAAGGTAAGTCAAGGTAACAGGGGAACCATGGTAAGGCAAGGCAAGGCACGGCAAGGCAAAACACCAGTGGCACCATGGTGAGGCAATGCAATCCACAGGAAGGCACCATGGGCACCATGGCAAAGCAAGGCAAGGGAAGGCACCAATGGCAACACAGTAAGGCAAGGCAAGTCATGGCAATGCACCTTGGGTACCACAGTAACACAAGACAAGGCAAGGCACCATGGGCACCATGAAAAGGCAATGCAAGGCAAGGCGTCATGGGTTTCATTGTGAGGCAAGCCAAGGCAAATGAAGGTAGAAAACATAGCACCATGGTAAGGCGAGGCACGCCACAGTAAGCACCATATTAAGGAAAGGCAACGCAATGCAAAGCAAGTCAAGGCACCAGGGGAACATAGTAAGGCCAGCAAAGGCATGGAACGTCACCATGGACACAAAGGTAAGGCAAGGATAGGCAAGGCAACATAAGGACCATTGTAAAGAAAGGCAAAGCACCATGGGAACCATGGTAAGGCAAATGAAGGCACAATGGGCACCAAGTAAGGCAAGTTGAGGCAAAGAAATGAACTAATGGACCTGTGATACGACAAGGCAAGGCACCATACACACCATGGTAAGGCAAAGCAAGACAAGGCAAGCAAGGTAAGGCAACTCAAGGTAAAACAAGGCAAAGCACCATGGGAACCCAAGTAAGGTAAAGCAAGGCACCATGGACAACATGGAAATTCAAGGAAGGCAAGGCAAGGCAAGATAAGGAACCAAGAGAACCATCATAAGGCAAGTAAATATACAATGTACATCATGGTAAGGCAAGACAAGCAAAGGCACCATGTACACCATGGTATGGCAAACCAAGACACAATGGGCACCATGGTAAAGCAAGGCAAGGTGAGGCTTAATTGACACCATGGTAAGGCAAGGGAAATTAAGGCACGGCAAGCCACCATAAGCACCATGGTAAGGCATGGCAAGGCTCCAAGGGCATCATGAAAAGACAAGGCAAGGCAAAATGGGCACCATGGTAAGGCAAAGCTAGGCAAGTCAAGGCACGTCATCATGGGCACCATGGCATGGCAAAGCTAGGTACCCAAGGCAACATGGTAAGGTGAATCAAGGCAATGCAAACAAAGACACCTTGGCACCAATATAAGGCAAGGCAAGGCAATGCTAGGCACCACGGGCACCATGGTGAGAAAAGGCAAGGTATAGGAAGGCACCATGGGCATCATGGTGAGGTAAGGCAAGGCACAGGAAGGCACAATGGGCACCATGGTATGGCAAGGCAAGGGAAGAAACCAAGAAGGACACCATGGTTAGGGAAGGCAAGGCATGGGCACCATGATAAGGCAAGGGCACGATGGACCATGGGCACAATGGAAGCGCAAGGCAAGGCAAGGTACCATGGGCATCATGGTAAGGCAAGGCATGGCAAATCAAGCCATGGCAACACGGGCACCATATTAAGGCAAGGCAAGGAACCATATGCACCCCGGAGGCAAGGCAAGGCAAGACAAGGCAATGCAAGGCAAAGCAAGTCAAGGCACCGGGGGAACCATGGTGAAGAAACTAGGCATGGCACAGCACCATTGGCACCCTTTTAAGGCATGACAATTACCATGGGCGCCAAGATGAGGCACGGCAAGGCAAGGCACAATGGACACCATGGTAAGACAAGGATAGGCAAGACCAGTCAAGGCACCATCGCACCATGGGCACAAGGGTAAGGCAAGTCTAGGCAAGGCACCAGGGAAACTATGGTATGGTAAGACAAAGCTAGGTACCATGTGCACCATATTTATACAAGGCAAGGTAAGGCAAGACAAGTCAATGCACCATGAGCACCATGGTAAGGCAAAGCATGTCAAGTCAAGAAAAGGGAAGGCTAGGGAAGCCTAAGCACCATGGTGAGACAAGGCAAGGCAATGCCATGTACGATGGGCACAATGGTAAGGCAAAGCGAAACAAGGCAAGGCACAATAGGAAATATGGTAAAGCAAGGCAGGGCAATACAAAGCACCATGGTAAACATGGTAAGGCAAGGCAAGGCACCATGGGCACCATGGTAACACAAGCAAGGCACCAAGCGCAACATGGAAAGGGAAGGCAAGGCAAGCCAATGCACCATGGGCATCATGGTAAGGCATGTCAAGGCAAAGCAAGACAGGGCACCGTGGGAACCATGGTAAGGCAAGGCAAGGCACCACTGAAACCACAGCAAGGCAAGGCAGGATAAGGGGAAGACACCATGAGTACCATGGTACAGCATGGCAAGGCAAGGCAAGGCACCATTTGCATCATGGTAAATCAAGGCAAGGCAAAGCAAGGCAAGTCACGATGGGCGTCAAGGGAAGGCAAGCCAAGGCAAGGCACCGTGGGCACCATGGTAAGGCAAGCCAAGGCAAAGCAGTATGGGCAACATGGTTAGCCAAATCAAGGCAAGGCAAGGTACGATGAGCACCATTGTAAGGCAAGGCAAAACAAGGCAATGTACCATGAACAACTTGGTAAGGCAAGCCAAGGCAAGGTACTATGTGCACCATGTTTAGGCAAGGCAAGGCGAAGCACCATGGGGAACATGGTGAGGCAAGGCAATTCAAGGTATGATTTGTATCATTGTACAGCAAAGCAAAACATTTCAAGGCACCATGGGCTCCACATGAAAGCAAGGCAAAGCAAGGCAGGGAATAATGGGCACTGGTAAAGCAAGACAAGGAAAGACCCGGCATCATGTGCATCATAGCTAGTCAAGGCAAGGCACCATGGAACCCATGGTAAGGCAAAGCAAGTCAAGGCAAGGCAAGCATGGCGCCATGGGCACCATGGTAAGGCAAGACAAGGCAAGGCACCATGGGCATAATGGTAAGTAAAGAGAAGGCAAGGCAAGGCACAATGGGCACCATAATTAAACAAGGTATGGAAAGGCAAGGCAAGGCAATGCACCCTGGGAACCATGGTAAGACAAGGCAAGTTGCAGCAAGGCAAGGCAAGGCAAGGCAAGGCAAAGCACCATAGGTGCCATGCTGAGGCAAGGCAGAGTAAGGCCAGGTACAAAGGACACCCTTGTAAGACAAAGCAAAACAATTCAATGCACCATGGGCACCATGGTAATGCAAGTCAAGGCAAATTAAGGCACCATGGTAACCATGCAAAGGGAATTCAACATACCATGGGCACCATGGCAAGGCAAGGCAAGGAAAGGCAAGCAAAGGCAACAGGGACACCATTTAAGGCAAGGCAATGCACCTGGGCACCACAGTAATGAAAGGGAAGGCACAGCAAAGCACCATAGGCTTCATGGTAAGAGAAGGCAAGGTATGGCAAAGCACCATGGACAACATGGGAAGTCAAGGCAAGGCACCATGGTCTTCATAGTCTGGCAAGGCAAGACAAGGCAAGGCACCTTGGGCACCATGGTAACGTATGGCGAGGGTGGCAAGGAACCATGGGCACCATGGGAAGGCAAGGCAAGTTAAGGTATGGCACCATGGACACCATGGTAAGGCAAAGCTAGGTAAGATAAGGCATCATTGGCACCTTGATAAGGCACTGGAAAATTTGGCAGGCACCATGTGAACCATGGTTTGGTAAGGCAAGGCAGGGCAAGGCACCATAGTCACCATGGTAGGGCAACGCAATGCAATGCAAGTCACCATGATGATGGCAAGACAAGGCAAGGCACCATGGTCACAATTGTAAGGAAAGGCAATGGAAGGCACCATGGTAGTGCAAGACAAAGCAAGGAAATGCAATGCATCATGGGAACCAAGGTAAGACAGGTAAAGACAATGTAAAATAACATAAGGCACCATGGTCACCATGCTAAGGCAAGGCAAAAAAGTCACTGAGAACAACATGGTAAAGAAAGGCAAGGCAAGGCAAGTTACCATAGGCACAATATTATGGAAAGGCAAGAAAAGGCAAGGTACCATGGGCTCCACAGTAAGTCAAGGTAAGTCTAGGCAGGGTACCATGGGCACCAGAATAACTCAAAGCAAGCAAAAATCTGTGGACACCATGATAAGGCAAGGCAAGTCACCATTGTCACCATGGTAATGCAAGACAAGTCAAGACAAGGAATTATGGGCACCTTAGTAGGGAAAGGCAAGGCAAGGCAGTTCATCAATAGCACCATAGTAAGGCAAGGTAAGACAGGCAAGGTGAGGCACAGTGAGAACTAAGGTAAGTCAGTGCAATGCGAGGCACCATGGGCACCATTTTAAGACAAGGAATTGCAAGGGAAGGCACCAACAAAATCATGATAAGGTAAGGTAAAGCAAAGCAAAATGGGCACCGTGATAAGTCACATCATGGAAAGGCATGGTAAGGCAAGGCATATTGGGCACAATTGTAGGCCAAGGCCAGGCAAAGCAAGGCATCATGGGCACCGTGGTAAGGTAAGCTAAGGCAAGGAAAGTCACCATGGACACCATGTAAAGGCAAGGCATGAATAAGCAAGGAAAAGAACCATGGGTACCATGATGAGGCAAGACAAGGCAAGGAAAACAAGGCAATGTACAATGGGGACCACAGTAAGGCAAGGATCCATGGCCACCATAGTAGGGCAAGGCAAGGCACCATTGGCACCATTTTAATGCAAAGCAAGACAGGCAAGGCAAGGCACAGTGGTCACCGATGTAAGGCAAGGCAAGACAAGGTGCTATGGACACTATTGTAAGGCATGGAAAGGCAAGGATCCCATGGTCACTATGGTCAGGGAAGGCAAGGCAAGTCATCGTGGGCACAGTGGTAAGGAAAGGTAAGGCAAAGAAAAATGGGCACCATGATAAGGCAAGGTAATTCAAGATAAGGTAAATCAAGGCACCATGTGCAAGATGGGTATGCAAGACATGGGAAACCACCATGTCACCATAATAAGGCAACGTAAGGCAAGACGAGACACCTTGGGCGAAATGGGAATGTAAGGCAAGACAGGCACAATGGGCACCATGGGAAGGCATGGCAAGGTGAGGCATTTGACCATGGGCACCATGATTAGACAAGAAAGGCAAGGCAAGGCACCATGGACACTATGGTAAGACCATGCATGTCAAGGGAAGGCATCATGGGCACCATAGTAAGGCAAGGCAAGGCAAGGCACCATGGGCACCATCGTATGGCAACTCAAGGTAAGTCAGCATGGACACCATGTTAAGGCAGGGCAAGGAAGGCAACATGGGCACCATGGTAAAGTATGGCAAGACAAGGCAGGACATTATGGGCACCACGTTAAGACAACGAATGCAAGGCAAGGCACAACTGGCACCATGGTAGGGCAAGGCAAGTTCCAGAAAGGAAACAAAAGACACCATGGGCAACATGGTAAGAAAAGAAAAGTCAAGGTAGATATGAACACCATGGTAAGGCAAGGCAAAGTAATGCAAGGCGCCATGGACGCCATGGTAAAGTCATGGCAAGGCATCATAGGCACCATGGTAAAGCAATGTAAGGCAAGGCAATTCACCGTGGGCACCAATATAAGGCAAAGCAAGGCACCACGGGCACCGTGGTAAGGCAAGGCAATGCATGACAAGGCACCATGGGCACCATGATAAGGCAAGGCAAGGCTAGGTAACACATGGCACCTAGGGGACCACGGTAAGGCAAGGCATGACCATGCAAGACACCATGATTACCATGACAAGACAAGGCAAGGCACTCTGGACATAATGGTAAGGCTAGACAAGGCAAGGCATGGAACCATGGGCACCATGGTAAAACAAGCAAGCCATGGCAAAGCAATATTGGCACCATGGTAAAGCAAGCCAAAGCAATGCAAAGCAAGGCAATGCATGTCACTATGAGCACCATGGTAAGACAATGCAAGCCGAGGCACAGGGCACCATGGGAAGGCAAGGCAAGTCAATGTAAATAAAGACTTCATGAGCACCATGGTATGGACGGCAAAGCAAGTCAACATTGGCACCATGGTAAGGCAAGTTGAGGCAAGGTAAAGCAAGACAGGACACCATGGGCACCCTGTTAAACAAGGTAAGGAAAGGCAAGGGACCCAGGGCGCCATGTTAAGGCAAGGATTCGACAAGGCGAGGCACCAAGGGCACCACGGTAATGCAAGGCAAGGCAAGGCAAGATACCATGGGTACTATGGTAAGGCAAAGGAAGGCAAGGAACCATGGGCACCATGGTAAGACAAGGGAAGTCAACACCAGAACAAATACCATGGGTACCATTATAAGACAAGACAAGGCAAGACAGGGAACCATGGGCACCATGGTAAGGTATGGGAAGGCAAGGAAAGTCAAGACAAAGCAAGGCAAAGAAAGGCACCAAGAGCACCATGGTAAGGCAAGGCAAGGACGGCAATGCACCTGGGGAACCATGTTAAGGCAAGGTTTGGCATGGCAAGGCAACAAGGGAAACATGGTATAGCAAGGCAAGGCAAGGCAAGATACCATGGATACCATTGTAAGACAAGGCCAGGCAAGGAACCATGGGCATCACATTATAGCAAGGTAAGGCAAGGCAAGTTACCATGCGTACCATGGGAAGGCAAGGCAAGGCAAGGCAAGACACAACGGCCATATTGTAAGGCAATTCAAGGCAAGGCCAGGAACCATGGGAACCATGGTATGTCAAGACAAGGCAAGGCAAAAAACCGTACACACCATGTTAGAGCAAGAGAAGGCAAGGCAAAACAAGGCAAGGCACTATGAACCCCATGGATGGCAAGGCAAAGCGCCATGGTAAACCAAGGAAAGGCAAGGAAATACATGATGGTAAGGTAAGGCAAGGCAAGGCAAGACATCACCGCAACATGATTAGTCAAGACAAGGCAAGGCAAGGCAAGGCACCGTGGGCACCACGGTAAGGCAAGGAAAGGCAAAGCAAGGCAAGGCAAAGCACCATTTGCAGCATGGTAATAAAAGACAAGTCAATGCAACATGGACACTATGTTAAGCCATGGCAAGGCAAGGCACAACTCGGCACCATGATAACTAAAGGTAAGGTAAGGTAAGGCTACGCACCATGGGCATCATTGTAAGGCAAGGCATCATGGGCAACATGGGAAGGTAAGACAAGGCATGACAAGGGACCATGGTAAGGAAAAGACACCACAGGAAACATGGAAAGACAACGCAAGGCATGGAAAGGCACAGTGGGCACCATGGCAAGGCAAGGAAAGGCACAGCTCCATTGGACCCATTGCAAGAAAAGGCAAGGCACCATAGGCACGATAAGAAAGGCAAGAAATCTTGGTCACCATTGCACAGCAAGGCATGGCAAGGCAAGATACAATGGGCACGATGGTAAGGCAAGCTCAGGAAAGGGAACATGGGGACTGTGGAAAGGCAAGGCAAGGCCTCAAAGGGACCTTGGGCACCATGGCGAAGCAAGGTACAATGGACACGATGGTAAGGCAAGCTCGGGAAAGGGAACATGGACACCATGGAAAGGCAAGTCAAGGCATGGAAAGGGACCTTGGGCAGCATGGCAAGGCAAGGAAAGCAAGGCACCATGGACACCATGGTAATGCAAGGGAAGGGAAGACATAAAATGACACCTTGGGCAAAATGGTAAAGTAAAGAAGGCAAGGCCCCATGGGCACAATGGCACGGCAAGGCAAGGCTAGGCAAGCAAAGCAAGGATAGTCAAGTCACCATGGGCACCATGGTAAGGCAAGGGAAGGCAAGGTATTGCAAGGCAAGGTATTGCAAGGCAAGTAAACATGGGCACCATTGTAAGGCAAGGCAAGGAATGGCACCAAGGGAATCATGGTAAGGTGACGCAAGGCATTCTGGGCACCATGGTAAGGCAAGGCAAGGCAAAGCAAGGCAGTATGGGCAACATGGTAAGGCAAGGTTAGACAAGGAAAAGTCCCAAGGTCTTCATGGCAATGCAAGACCCAGCAAGGCAAAGCACTAGGGTCACCATGGTAAAGCAGGGCAAGTCACCATGAGCACCATGGCAAGGCAAGGCAAAGCAAGGCAAGGCAAGGCACAATGGGCACCATGGTAAGACAAGGAAAGGCATGGCACCACGAGCACCATGGCAAGGCAAGGCAAGGTATCTTGGGCAAGGTATCAAGGTAAGGCAAGGTGTGTCCAGGCATGGCTATGCAAGACACCATGTGCACTATGATAAACACAGGCAAAATAAACAAGGAAAGACACTAAGAGCACCTTGGTAAGGTCTGGCAATGCATGGCCAGGCAAAATGGTCACCAATGTAAGGCAAGGCAAGGAAAGAATCTTAGGCACAATGGTAAGGGAAGGCAAGGCCAGGCAAGACATCATGGGCACCATGGAAAGGAAAGAAAAGGAAAGGCACCATGGGCACCAAGGTGCGGCAAGGCAAGTCAAGACAACATGGGAAAGATGGTAAATCAAGGCAAGGCTAGGTAAGGCACCTTGGACACCATGATAGTGCATGACAATGCTAGGGTTGGCAAGGAAAGACATTATGGGAGCAATGATAAGGCATGACAGAACAAGGCCAGACACCATGGGCACCATGGTAAGGCAAGGCAATGCAAGGCAAGGTGACATTGGTACCATGGTAAGGCAAGGCAAGTCACCCACGGGCACCATGATAAGGCAAGGCAAGCCAAGGCACCTTGGACACCATGGCAAAGCAAGGCAAGGAACCATTGACACTATGGCAAAGTAAGGCATTGCAAGGCACCATGGGCCACATGGTAAAGCAAGGCAAGGCAAGGCAAGACACCATGGGCACCATGGTAAAGCAAGGCATGGCTAAGCAAGTCACCATGGGCACCATGGTAAGACAAAGCAAGTGAAGGAACCACAGGCACCATGGTAAGGCAAGGCAAGGCACAATGGGCACCATTGCAAAGCAAGACAAGTCAAGACAAGTCAGCATGGTCACTATGTTAAAGCAAGGCAAGGCATCATGGACACCATGATAAGGCAAAGCAACACATGGCAAGGCACCATGAGCACAAAGGAAAGGAAAGGCAAAAGAAGGCATCATGGGCACCTTGTTAAGTCAGGCAGGTCATCATGGGCACCTTGGTATGGCAAGGCAAGGCATGTCAAGGTACCATCTGCACCATGGTAATGCAAGGCCTTACAAGGCAAGGCACCATGGGCACCATAATAATGCAAGTTAAGGCAAGCCACGGCCCCATGGGCACCATGGTAAGGCATGTCAGGGAAAGACACCTGTGACACCATGGTAAAGGCATGTCACGGAAAGACAACTTGGGCACCATGGAAAGGCAAGGAAAGGCAAAAAAAGGCACAAAGGGCATCATGGAAAGGCAAGGAAAGGCAAGGCACCATGGGACCCATTGTAAGTTGAGACAAGGCACCATGGGCACCATAATAATGCAAGGCATTGTGAGCACCATGGTACAGTAAGACAAGGCCCAGTTGGCATCATGGTAAGGCAAGTCAAGTAAAGGCATCATGGGCACCATTGAAAGTCATGGCAAGGCAAGGAAAGGTGCCATGGGCACAATGGCAAGGCAAGGAAATGCAAGGCACGATGGGCACCATGCTAACGCATGGGAAAGCAAGGCAAAAAAAGACACCATGGGCACCATGATAAAGGAAGGTAACACAAGGCCCCATGAGCACAATTGCAAATTAAGGCAAAGCTGAGCATGCAATGCAAGGAAAATCAAGACACCAGTGTCATCATCTTAAGGCAAGCGAAGGAAAGGTAAGCAAGGCAAGGCCACAATGTCAACGTGATAAGACAAGACAAGGAATGCACCACGGGAAACATAGTCAGGAAAGGAAAGGCATTCTGGGCACCATAGGTAAGGCAAGGCAAGGCAAGGGAAGGCAATGCACCATAGGTACAATAATAAGACAAGGCAAAAACAAGAAGTGCCAAAGGCATCATGGAAATGCAAGACACGGCAAGGCAAGACACATGGGGCACCACGGTAAACAGGGCCAAGTACGATGAACATCATAGTAAGGCAAGGAAAAGCAACACAAGAAAAGTCACCATGGGCACCATGGTAATTGAAGGCATGGCACCATGTGCACCATAAGTAAGGCAATGCAAAGAAGGTACCATGGATACCTTGGTAAAACAAGGCAAAGGACAGGGAGTCTAGGCAAGACACCATGTGCCTTATGCTAAATCAAGGCAAACAAGACAGTACCTATGGGCACCATGGTAAGGCAAGACAAGGCACCAGGGCACCATGGTAAGGCAAGGTAAGCAAAGCTCCCTTGGGACCATGCTAAGGCAAAGCAACGCAAAGCAAGGAATCATGGGCACCATGGTATGGCAAGGCAGTGCAAGGTAAGGCAAAACCAGATGGGCGCCATGATAAGGCAATCAAAGACAAGGGAAGAAAAGGCACTATGGGCAACAAGCTAAGGCAAGGTAAGGCAAGGCCAGTCACCATGGGCACAATTGTAAGGCAAGGCAAGGCAAGGCTCCTTGGACACCATGCTAAGGCAAGGCAAGGCCAAGGAGGCAAGGATATACACAAGGCATGGACACCAAGGTAAGAAAAACAAAGCAAGGCAAGACAAGATGGGCACCATGGTAAGGTAAGGTGAGGTAAGGAATGAGCAACATGGGCACATATGGTAAGGCAAGGCCATGCAACATGGAAACCATTGTAAGTCAAAGCAATGCAAGGCAAGGCCCCTGTGGGCACCGTGGTAAGGCAAGGCAAGGTGAGTGATGGCAAAGCAAGGCATCAAGGGACACATGATAAGGCAAGGCAAAGCAAGGCAAGACACCATGGCAGCATGGTAAGGCAAGGCAACACAAGGAAAGGGACCATGGGTACCATGGTAAGGCAATACAAATAGGCACCATGGGCACCATGTGAAAGGTAAGGCAAGAGCACCTTGGGCACCTGGTACGCAGGTAAAGCAAGGAAAGGCACGGGAAGGGACCAGAGGTACCATGCTAAAGCAAGGCATGGCAAGGCACCATGGACAACATGGTAAGGCAAGGCAAGGCAATGCAAGAAAATCAATAAGGAACCATGGGTAACACAAAGGAAAGGAAAGGAAAGGCAGCATTGGCACCATAGTTAGGCAAGGCAAGGACCATGGCACCAATGTATAAAAATATGGTAATAGGCAAGGGAATTCAAGTCACCATGGACCCTAATAATCAAGTCAAGGCAAGGCTAGGCACCATGGCACCATTGTAAGTCAAGGCAGGGCCAAACATGTCCTGGGCATCAAATTTTAAAAGCAAGGTAAAGCAAAACATGATGGGCACCATGCTTAAAGAGTAAGGCAAGGCAAAGGAAAAAGGCACAATGGACACCATGGTAATGGTTCCGCTAGGCAAGGCAATAAAAAGGCACCATGGACACCATGGTTATGCAAGAGAAGAAAAGGCACAAGGAGCACCATAGTTAGGCAAGGGCAAGTACACAATGGCACCATGGTAAAGCAAAAAAGGCACGGCACAATGGGCAGCATGGAAAGAGAAGGCAATGGAAGGCAATATTAAGTATCCTTGAGAACCATGGTAAGGCAAGGCAAGGCAAGACACTCTGGGCACCATGGTAAAGTAAATGCAAAGCAAGACAAGTCAAAATAAGCACTATGGTTATTTAAGGTAGGGCAAGGCAAGGAACCATGGGCACCATGGTAAGGCAAGAGGAAGCAAGTCACCATGGGCACCATGGTAAGGCAAAGCAAGGTAAACAAGGAATAAATGAGGAACAATGAAGAAACCAAAGGGAAAGTAAGGCAAAGCAAGGCAAGGCAAGTCACAATGGGCAGCATGGTAAGTCAAGGCAAGGCATCATGGACACCAACACGTAAGGCCAGGCATGCATGGCGAGCAAGGCGCGGTAGGCACCATTGGGCACCTTAATAAGACAAGACAAGGCACCATGGGCACCTTGGTAAAGTAAGACAAGACACAATATAAGGCAGCGGTGGGAACCATGGTAAGGCAAGGAAAATTAAGGCACCATGGGCACCCAGGTAAAGCAAGGTAAGGCTAAGACAAGGCATGGGACCATAGGCCCAAGGCATGGCAAGGCAACACAAGGAAAGGCACCTTGGCACCAGGGTATCAGAGTAAGGCAAGGCAAGGCAAGACACCATGGGCACCATGATAAGGAAACAAGGCAAGTTTAAGACACCACTGGCCATCACAGTAGGCATGGCAAGGCAAGGCAAGGCAAGGAAGGCACCATGGGCACCAAGGTAAGGCAATGCAAGGCAAGAGAAGATAAAGTACCATGGGCAGCAAAGTAAGGCAAGGCAAAGCAAGGTACAATGGAAACCATTGTAAGGCAAGGCAAGGAAAGACAAGGCATAATGGGCACCATGATAAGGCAATGCAAGGCAAGGACATGGCACCATGGGCACTATGGTAAGGTAAAGCAAATAAAGTCAAGGCTAGGCCTTGGCACCATGGTAAGGCAAGGTAAGGAAAGGCAAGGAAAGCAAGTCATAATGGTCACCATGGTATGGCAAGGCAATGTAAGGCACAATGGGCCACCATTGTAAGGCAGGCAAGGTAAGGCAAGGCACCATGGGAGCCAAGGTAAAGCAAGGCAAGGCAGGGGTACCATTGGCACCATGGTAAGGCATGGCAAGTCAAAGGCAAGCATGAGCAACATCGTAACGCAATGGAAGATAAGACAAGGCAAAGCAACATGGGTGCCACGGGTATGCGAAGGCCAGGAAAGGTAAGGTACAATAGGCAACATAGTAAGGCAAGGCAAGACACCATGGACACCATTGTAATGCAAGGAATGTTAGGGCAAGGCGAGTCAAGTCACCATGGGCACCATGGTAAGGCAAGGCAAGGCAAGGAAAGCACCATAGGCAACATGGTAAGGCAAGGTAAGTTTTGGCAAGGCACTATGGGCACTATCATTAGGGAAGTCATGTAAAAGCAAGGTAAAGCCATGGACTATGGTCACCATGATAATGACAGGCAAGGCAATGCAGGTCAAGTCATCATGGACATCATGGTAAGATAAAACAAAGCAATTCTAAACAAGGCAAGGCACCATGTAAGGCAAGAGAAGCAAAGGCAAGGCAGCAAAAGCACCATGGTAAGGCTAGGCAAGGCAAGGCTAGGCGTTATGGGCACCAAAGGAAAGGAAAGGAAAGGCAAGGCAAAGAAAAGGCAAGGCACCATGAGCCTCATGGTAAGGCAAGGCAAGGCAAGGCAAGGCATGCAAGTCCGGGGCAACATAATCACAATGGTAAGGCAAGACTAGGCAAGGCAAGGCAATGCAATTCACCATGAGCACTCATGTAATGCAAGGAAAGGCCAGGCACCATGGGCACCCATTTTTAAGGCAAGACAAGGCAATTGTCCATAGGCACCATGGTAAGGCAACCAAGGCAAAGCACCATGGACACCATGGTAAATCAAGGCAAGGCAAGGCACGGTAAGACAATAAATGGCAAAAAAAGGCAAGGCACAATGGGCACCGTGGCAATGCAAGGCAAGACTTAAGGAACTTAAGAACTTAAGAACCATTGACACCATGGTAAGAAAAGGCAAGGCAGACATGGCAAAGCAAGGCAAGGCAAAGCACCTTGGGCACCATGTTAAGGCACTGCAAGGCAAGGTAAGGCACCATAGTCATCATAGTAAAACAAGGCAAGGCAAAGCAAGGCACCATGGTCTCCATGGTAATTCAAGACAAGGGACCATGGGCACCATGGTTAGGCTAGGCAAGGCAAGAAAATCCACCATGATATGGCATGACAAGGCAAAGGAAGGCACCATGGGCACCATAATAAAACAAGGCAACCCAAGGCAAGGCACCATGTGCACCATGGTAACAGAAGGCAAGATAGCACCATGGGCACCATAGTAAGGCAAGGCTAGGCAAGGCACCATGGGAACCATGGCAAGGTAAGGCAAGGGAAGGGAAGGCAAGGCAACATGGGTACCCTGGTAAGGCAAAGTAAGGCAACAAAAGGCACCATGGACACCATTGTAAGGTAAGGCAAGGCAAGGCAAGGCAAAGCAAGGCACCATATACACCATGGTAACGCAAGGCAAGGCAAGTCAAGGCACCATGGGCACCATGATAAGGCAAGGCAAGGAACCATGTGCACCATGGTAAATGAGGCAAGGCAAGTCACCATGGGCACCATGATAAGGCAAGGCAAGACAAGGACCATGTGCACCATGGTAAATCAGGCAAGGCAAGTCACCATGGGCACCATGATAAGGCAAGGCAAGACAAGGAACCATGTGCACCATGGTAGTTTAGGCAAGGGAAGTCACCATGGGCACCAGGGTAATGCACAGTAAGGCATGGTGCTCCTGGTGCCTTGACTTGCCTTACCATTGTGACCATGTTGACTTGCTTTGCATTGCCTTGCCTTGCCTTACATTCCTCTACCATGATTCCCATGGTGCCTTGCCTTGCCTTGACTTGACTTGGCTTACTATAGTTACCATTGTGCCTTGCCTTCCCTTTACTTGCCTTACCATGGTGCCCATGGTGCCTTTCCTTGCCTTGCCTTACCATTGGGCCCCATTGTGCCTTGCATTGCCTTCCCTTATCATGTTGCCCATGGTGTCTTGCATTGTTTTTCTTTTTACCTTGTTTCCCATCTTACCTTCCATTGCCTTGCCTATACTTCCTCATTGTAATACTTATGGTGCTCTGCCTTGCCTTGCCTTGTCTTGGTTAAACTTGCCTTGATTTACGATCCTGTCCATGGTGACTTGTCTTGCCTTGCCTTACCATGGTGTTACCGTGGTGCCCATGGTGACTTGTCCTGTGTTGCCTTGCCTTACTTTACCATGGTGCCCCCGGTGCCTGGCCTTGCATTCCCTTAACTTGCCTTGCCTTACCATGGTGCCCATGGTGACTTGCTGTGACTTACTATGGTGTCCAGGGTGCCTTGCTGTGCCTTGACTTGCCTTACCATGGTACCCATGGTGCCTTGCCTTGCCTTATATTACCATCGTGACGATGGTACCTTTCCCTGCCTTACCATGTTGCCCATGGTGCCTTGCTGTGCCTTGCCGTGCCTTGCCATACCTTGGTGCCTATTGTGGCTTTACCTGACTTGCCTTGACCTACCGTGGTGCTCATGGTTTCTTGCCTTGCCTTACCATAGTGCTCATGGTGCCTGGCATTGCCTTGCCTTGCTTTGCCTTACCATGGTGCCAATGTTGCCTTTTCTTGCCTAACCTTGCCTTGCATTACAGTGATGCCCATGGTGCCTTGTCTTGTTTTTCCTTTCCTTACCTTGATGCCCATGGTGCCTTGCCTTGCCATGCCTTGTACTGCATTACTATAGTGACAATGGTGCTTTGAGTTGCCTTTCCTTACAATGGTGCCCATGTGACTTGTCTCTCCTTCCCTTGCTTGCCTTACCATGGTGACCATTGTGCCTTGCCTTATCATGGTGCCTAGTGGTGCCTTCCCTTGCCTTGCCATGGATTGCTTTATCATGGTTTCCTTGGTGCCTTGCCTTGCCTTACTGTGGTGCCCATGGTGCCTTGCCTTGCCTTGCCTACCATGGTGCCTTGCCATTCATTGCCTTGCCTTGCCTTACCATAATGCCAATGGTGTCTTGCCTTATCTTGCATTACCATGCTGCCCATGATGCCTTGCCTTACCTTCCCGTGCATTACCATGGTGCCCATTGGGCCTTACCTTTTCTTGCTTTGCCTTCCCTTGCCTTACCATCGTGCCCATGGTACCTTGCCTTGCTTAGCCTTGCCTTACCATATTTCCCATGGTGCAATGTTTTACCTAGCCTTGCCTTGCCTTATCATGGTTCGCATGGTGCCTTGCCCTGCCTTGCCTTACATTATCATGGTGCTGAAAGTACCTTGCAATGCCTTATCATGGTGCCCATGGTGCCTAGCCATGCCTTGCCTTATCGTGGTGCCCATGGTGCCTTTCCTTGCCATGCCATGCACAGCCATGGAGCTCATGGTGCCTTACCTTGCCTTACCATGTTGCCCCATGTGGCCTTGCCTTGCCTTGCATTTACCTTGCCCTACCATGGTGCCCATGGTGCCTTGCCTTGCTTTGCTGTGCCTTAACATGGTGCCCATGGTGCCTTGCCTTACCTTACCTAACCGTGGTTCCAAGGTGTCATTCCTTACCTTGCCTTGCCTTACCGTGGTGCCTATGGTGCATTGCCTTGCCTTGCCTTACCATGTTGCCCATTGTGCCTTGCCTTGCCTTCCCTTAAAATGGTGCCCATAGTGCCTTGCCGTTTCTTACCATGATGACAGTGGTGCCTTGCCTTACCTTGCCTTGCCTTACCATGATCCCCTGGTATGTTGAATTCCCTTGCCTTGCCCTGCTTTTCCTCGCCTTGCCTTACCATGGTACCGAGGGGTGCCTTGCCTTGCCTTACCTTACATTACCATGGTGCCTGTGGTACCTTTGCCCATCTCTTATCATGGTTCCCATTTTCCTTGCCATGCCTTGCCTTGTCTTACCCTTATGTTGTCCACCATGGTGCCTTTCCTTGTCTTGCCTTGTAGTACCATGGTTTCATGGTGCCTTGCTTTGCCTTACCATGTGGCCCATTGTGCCTTGCCTTGCCTTGCCTTAAAATGGTGCCCATAGTGCGTTGCCGTGCCTTACCATGGTGACTTGCCATGAATTGCCTTGCCTTACCATGGTCCCCTGGTGCCTTGACTTGCCTTGTATTAACTTGGCTTGCCTTGCCTTACCATGGTGCCTATGGTGCCTTGCCTTGCCTTACATTACCATGCTGCCCGTGGTACCTTGTTGTGCCTTATAATGGTGCCCATTGTGCCTTGCCATGTCTTGTTTTGCCTTGCCTTACCATGGTGACTATGGTGCCTTTTTACCTTGCCTTGTACTATCTTGGTGCTCATGGTGTCTTGCCTTGCTTTACCATGATGCCCGTGTTGTCTTACCATGCCTCACCTTGGCTTGAATTACCATTGTGCCAATGGTTACTTTGCCTTGCCTTGCCTTGTCTTACCATGGTATCCATTGTACCTTGCCTTTCCTTGCCTTACCATGTTGGTTATTGTGCCTTGCCTTGTCTTGCCTTTCCTTGACTTACCATGGTGCCCAGTGTGCCTTGCCTTGCCTTGCCCTGCCTTCTCATGTTGCCCATGGTGATTTTCTTTGCCTTGCTTGGTCTTACTATCGTTCTCATGGTGCCTTGCTTTGCCTTACCTTGCCTAATCATGGTGTGCATCTTGCCTTGCCTTCCCTTGCCTTACTTTGCCTCTCCTTACCATGGTGCCCATGCTGTCCATGGTGCCTAGCGTTGCCTTTTCTTTCCTTTCCTTATCTTTAATTACCATTGTGCCCATGGTGAGTTCCCTTGCTTTACAGTTATGCCCATGAAGCCTTGCTTTGCCTTGCCTTGCTTTACCATGGTGTACATGGAGGCTTTCCTTTCCTTGTCATGGTGCCCCTGGTGCCTTGTATTTTCTTTTCCTTGCTGTGCCATGGGGCCCATGGTGCCTTGCTTTGCCTTACCTTTCATCGCCTGTCCTTATCATGGTACCCATGGTGCTCTATCTCGGGTTGCTTTTCCTTTCCTTGCCTTGCCTTACCATTGTGCCCATAGTGCCTTACACTTCCTTGCCTTGTGTACCATTGTTCCCATGCTGCCTAGCCTTGCCTTGCCTTGCCTTACCATGGTGCCCATTGTGCTTTGCCTTGCTATTCCTTGCCTTACCTTACCATGGTTCCCATAGTGCCCTACCTTGCCTTGTCTTGCCTTACCATGGTGATCAATGGGTTTTACCTTGTCTTACTTTGCCTTGCCTTACCATGGTGCCCATGGTGCCTTGCCTTGACTTGCCTTCCTTGCCTTAACATTGTGTCCCATTGTGCCTTGCCTTGCAGTGCCTTACATGACCATGATGCCTTTGGTGCCTTTCATTTCCTTTTCCTTACCTTATGTTGGTACCCATGGTGCCTTGCCTTGCCTCACCTTGCCCTACCATGGTGTTCATGCCTTGCCTTGCCTTACCATGGTTCTCTGTTGCCGTGCCTTGCCTTGCTTTACAATGGTGCCCATGGTGCCTTGCTTTGCTTTATATTGCCTTCCTTTGCCTTAACATGGTGCCCATGGTGACTTGCCTTGCTTTGCCTACCATGGTGAACATGGTGCCTTGACATTCCTTGCCTTCACTTGGCTAGCCTTGCCTTGCTTTGCCATGGTGTCATGGTGTCATGGTGTCTTTTTTACCTTGCCTTGCCTTAAAATAGTGCCTATGGTGCCTTGCCTTGTCTTACCTTGCCTTCCTTTGCCTTAACATGGTGCACATGGTGCCTATCTTCCTTGCCTTTCCTTGCCTTGTCTTCCCTTACAATGCTGCCCATGGTGTCTTCACTTTCCATTTCTTGTATTGCCTAGCCTTACCTTGCCTTGCCATGGTGCCCTTGGTGTCTTTTTTGCCTTGCATTTTCTTGCCTTACCGTGGAGCCCAGTGTGCCTTGCCTTGCCTTACCATAGTTCCCGTGGTGCCCTGCCTTGCCTTAACATGATGCCCATGGTGCCTTGCTGTGCCTTACCGTGGTGCCCATGGTGCTTTGCCATGTCTTGCCTTTCCTTACCATGGTCCCTTGATGCCTTGCCTTGCCTTAGCATGGTGCCCATGGTTCCTTGTGTTCCCTTGCCTTGTTTTGCCTTACCATGGGAAGCATGGTGCCTTGCCTTGCCTTGCCTTTTTACGGTGCCCAGGGAGACTTGGTGTGCCTTACCATAGTGACCATGATGCCATGCCATGCCTTGCCGTGTCTTGCCTTGCCATGCCATGGTGCCCATGATACCTTGCCTGACTTTCCAATGGTGCACCTGGTGTCTTTGCTTGCCTTTCCTTTCCTTGCTTTACCATGGGGCCCATGCTGTGTTTTTCTTGCCTTACCATGTTTCTCATGGTGCCTTTCCTTGCCTTGCCTTGCCTGATTTACCATGGTTCACATGGTGCCATGCCTTGTTTTGCTTGGCCTTATCATGGTGCCGTTGGTACATTACCTTGCCTTTCCTTGACTCACAATTGTACCGATGGTGCTTTGCCTTGCCTTTTCTTGACATGGTTCCTTGCCTTGCCTTGCCTTGCCATGTTGCCCATTGTGCCTTGTCTAGCCTTGCCTTACCCTTGTGACCATGTTGCCTTGCTTACTTTGCCTACCTTTTCCTTACAATGGTGACCATGTTGTCTTATATTGCCTTGCCTTACCATGGTGCAAACTGTGCCTTGCCTTGCCTTACCTTGGTGCACATGGTGCCCTGTCATGCCTTGCCTTACCTTACCATAGTCCCATGGTGCCTTGACTAGATTTGCCTTGCATTGTCTTGCCTTACTATGGTGCTTATGGTGCTTTGCCTTGCCTTATCTTGGTGTCCATGGTGTGTTGCCTTGCCTTGCCTTGCCTTGCCATAACATGATGCACATGATGCCTTGTCTTGCCTTGCCTAGCCATCCCATGATGCCCATGGTGCCTTGCCTTACCTTACTATGGTGCCCATGGTTCCTTGCCATGACTTTCCTTGCCTTACTATGGTGCTCGTGGTGTCTTGCATTGCCTTGTCTTGCTGTATCATGGTGCCTCTGGTGCCTTCCCTTGCCTTGCCTTGTATTACCATGGTGCCTTTGGTGCCTTGACTTGCCATGCCTTGCCTTACCTTACAATGGTTCCCATGATGCCTTGCCTTTCTTTGCGTTTTCATAGCTCCCACAGCGCCATGCCTTGCCTTGCCTTTCCTTGCCTTACCATGGTGCTAATGGTGCCTTACCTTACCTTGTTTTGCCTTGCAATTTGGGCCCATGATGCCTTGCCTTGCCCTGCCTTATCTTAGCATTGTTCCCATTGTGCCTTTCCTTTCCTTTAATTACCATGGTGTCCATGGTGACTTTCCTTTCCTTTTCTTGGCCTTGTTTTGCCCAACCATGGGTGTGAATGGTGCCCATGCTACCTTGCCTTGATGTGCCCTAAAATGGTGCCCATGGTGCCATGCCTTGCCTTACCATGTTGCCCATGGTGCTTTGCCTTGCCTTTCCCTACCATGATGCCCATGGATACTTTTGTTGCCTTTCCTTGCCTTACCATGGTGCCCTGTGTGCCTTAAATTTCCTTGCCTTGCCTTACCATGGAGTTATTTGGTGACTCACCTTGCTCTGCCTTGACTTTCTTTGCCTTCCCTTGCCTTACCATGGTGCCCATGGTGTTTTGCACTGCCTTCCCTTGCTTAACAGGGTGGGCATGGTGTCTTGCTTTGCATTAGCTTGCCATGCCTTGCCTTACCATGGTGCCCATTGTGACTTTCCTTGCCTTCCTTTACCATGGTGCCCACGCTGTCATTTTTTGCATTGCCTTACCTTGCCTTACCATGGTTCCCATCGTGCCTTGTCTTGCATTGCCTTACCACGGTGCCCATAGTGCCATGAGTTGCCTTGCCATGCCTTGCTTGCCTTGCCTTACCATGGTGCCCATATTGCATTGCCTTGCCTTGCACTGATCTACAATGGTACCCATGGTTCCATGCTTTGCCTTGCCTTGCCTTACCATTGTGCCCATGGTGCCTTGCCTTGTCTTACCATGGTAATCATGATGACTTGCATTGCCTTACCTTGTCCTACCATGGTGCCCATGGTGCCTTGCCTGGCCTTGCTTTGTCTTAACTTAGGGGTGCCCATGGTGTCTTGCCTTTCATTCCCTTCCCTTACCGTGGTGCCATTGATGCCATGCCTTACCTTGCCTTACAATGGTGTGCATGGTGCCTTGCCTTGACTTGCCTTGACTTACCATGGTGCCTATCTTGCCTTGCCTTGACTTTCCACTCCTAACCATGGTGCCCGTGATGCCTTGCTTTGCCTTGACTTGCCTTCTCATGGTGCCCATGGTGCCTTGCCTTGAGTTTCCTTGCCTTGAGTTGCCTTGCCTGAGTTGCCTTGCCTTACTGTGTTGCTTATAGTGCCATGCCTTCTCTTGCCTTGCCTTACCTTGGTTCCATGGTGCCTTCCCTTGATGTGCCTTCCCATGTTGCCAATGGTGCCTTGTCTTGCCATGGTGCCCTTGGTGCCTGGGTTACCTTGTCTTACCTTGGCTTACCATGGTTCCCATGGTGCCTCACCTTGCCATGTCTTACCATGTTGCCCATGGAGACTTACCTTGCCTTATCATGGTGCCTATGGTCCTTGTCTTTCCTTGCTGTGCCTTATCATAGTGCCAATGATGCCTTGCATTGCCTTGATTTGCCTTGCCTAACTGTGGTGCCCATTGTGCCTTTTTTGCCTTGCCTTGCATTACCACACTTCCCATGTTGACTCGCCTTTCTTTGCATTTTCTTGCCTTTCCCTGCCTTACCATGGTGTCCATAATGCCTTGCCTTACTTTGCCTTACCGTGGTGCCCATCGCACCTTGCATTGCATTGCCTTGCCTTACAATGGGGCCCCGGGTGCCGTGCCTTTCATTGCCTTGCCCTACCATAGTGCCCATTGTACATTGCCCTGCCTTGTTTTGCCTTCCCTTAACATGGTGTCATGGTGCAATGCCTTGACATGCCTTCCCTGGCCTAGTTTACCACGGTGCTCATAGTGCCTTAACTTGCCTTGCTTTGTCTTTCCATATCGTGGTGCCCATGTTCTCTCCCTTTACTTGCTTTACCTTACAATGTTGCCTATCATGCTGTGCTTGCCTTGCCTTGCCTAGCCTTACCATGATGCCCATGGTGCCTTGCATTGCCTTGTCTTTCATAGCCTTACCATGTTGCCCATGGTGCCTTCCTTTGCCTTGCCTTGCTTTGCCTTACCATGGTGTTCATAGTGCATTGCCTTGCCTTACCATGGTGCCCATGGTGGCTTGCCTTGCTAAGAATGGTGCCTGTGGTGGGTGCCTTGCCTTGCCTGACCATTTTCCCCATGGTGCCTTGCCTTGCCTTATCATGCTACCCATGTTGCATTGCTTTACCTTGCCTTGCCTTACCATGTTACCCATGGTACCTTGCTTTGCCTTGCCTTACCATAGTGCCCATGGTGCCTTGCCTTGCTTTGCCTTGACTTTCCTTGTCTTCCCTTACTTTCCCTTGGTGCCCATGGTGCCTTGCACTGTCTCGACTTGCTTACGAGTGTGCCCATGGTGTCTTGCCTTGCATTACCTTGACTTGCCTAACCATGGTGCTCATGGTGACGTGCCTTGTCTTCCATCCAATGGCGCCATGGTGCTCCTTCCTTGCATTGCCATGCCTTGCCTTATCATGGTGCCCATCATGCCTTGTTTTGCATTGCCTTACCATGGCACCCATGGCGCCATGCCTTGCCTTGCATTGCTTTACTCTAACTTACCATGGTGTCCATACTCCCTTGCCTTGCCTTGCCTTACTGTCAGTGGATCCCATAGTTCCATGCCTTGCCTTGCCTTGACTTACCATTGTGCACATGGTGCCTTGCCTTGTCTTACCATGGTGATCATGGTGCCTTGCATTGCCTTGCCTGGCCTTATATATACCCAGGGTGCCTTGCCTTGCCTTGCTTTATGTCCTACCATGGTGCCTATGGTTCTTTCTTTTCCTTGCCTTCCCTTACCATATGTTCATAGTGCCTTTCCTTGCCTTATTTGCCTTGATGTACCATGTACCCCTGGTTCCATGTCTTGCCTTGCCTGGCCATACCATTGTTCCCATGTGTCTTGCCTTGCCTTCCCTCCTTATCATTGCGCACTGGTGCCTTGCCTTCTCTTGCCTTGCATTAGCGTGGTGCCCATTTTGACTTGCCTAGCCTTGCCTGGCCTTCCTTCCTTACCATGATGTCCATGGTGTTTAGCTTTGCCTTGTCTTACCTTATTATGGTACCCTTTGTGTTTTGCCTTGCCTTGCCTAGACTTACTGCCTTGTCATGGTGTCCATGGTGTTTGCCTTTCCTTTCCTTACCATGGTGCCAAAGATGACTTGACTTGACTTGCCTTCCCATGATGCCCATGGTGCCTTGCCTTGCTTGCATTGTCTTACCATGGTGCCAGTGAAGCCTTGTCTTGCTTGCTGTGCCTTTAATTACCATGGTGCCTTCACTTGTTTTGTATGGGTGTCATCATGGTGCCCATGGTGTCTTGCATTGCCTTTACTGGTCTTACCATGGTGCCCAAGGTGCCATACATGCCTTGCCTTGCCATGCTTTGCCTTACATGGTGCCCAGAGTGCCTTTTCTTGCCTTGGCTTACCACTGGTACCCATGTGGCCTTGCCTTGTTATGAATTGCCTTAACATTGTGCCCATGGTGCCTTGCATAGCCTTACCTTGCCTTACAATGGGTGCTCATTTTACCTATCCATGCTTTGCCTTGTGTTACCATGATTCCTTTGCCTTGCCTTGCCTTGCCTTACCATGGGGCCCAAGGTGCATTGTCATTCCTTACCTTGCTTTGTCTTCCTTACCATGGTGCCTATGCTGCCCATGGTGCCTTACCTTGCCTTAAAATGGTGCCCATGTTGCCTTGCTTTGCTTCCTTACCATTGTGCCCATGGTGTTTTGCCTTGCCTCGTCTTGCCTTACCATTTGCCCATGGTTTTACCTGCCTTTCCTCTTACCGTAGTGACCATGTTGCCTTGCATTGCCTTATCATGCTGCCCATTGGGCCTTGCCTTGCCTTGCCTTGCATCTCCATGGTTTCCTTGGTGCCTTCCTTTCGCCCCCTTTCCCTGCCTTACAATGGTGCCTTGGTGCTTACATTGCCTTGTCATGCCTTGCCTTGCCTTACATGGTGCCCATTTGGTGCCTTTCTTTGCCTTGCCTTAGTCACTGCTGGTCCACTGGTCCTCCTGCCTTGCCTTACAATTATGCCCACTTGGGCCTTGCCTACCTTCCTGTTTCCTATCTCCTTTCCTTACCTTCCTTTCTTTTCCTTTCCTTCCTTTCCTTCGTTCTTTCCTTTTTCCTTTCCTTTCCTTTCCTTCTATCATATTTCCCATGGTGCCTTTCCTTGCCTTTCCTTACCATAGTGCCCATGGTGCCTTGCTGTACATCACCTTGACTCATCATGGCGCCCATTGTCCTTGCCTTGCTATGCCTTACCATGGTGTCCATGGTGCTTTGCCTTTCCTCACCTTGCCTTTCCTTATCTTGGTGCCCATGGTGCCTTGCCTTCTTTCCCTTTCCCTGCCTTATAATGGTGCCCATGGTGCCTTACCTGTCATTGTCTTACCATTGTGTCCATTGTGCCTTGCCTTGAGTAGTTTTGCCTTGCCATACTATGGGGCCAATAATGCCTTTCCTTGCATTGCCTTAGCATACCTTCAACGGTGCCTTGTCTTGCCTTTGCTTGCTTTACTGTGCCTATTTCCCATGATGCCTTCCCTAGCCTTGACTTGTATTACCATTGTACCCATGATGCCTTGTCATGCTTTCCCTTGCTTTGCCTTGCCTTATCATGGTGCCCATGCCACCCATAATGCTTTGCCATGCCTTGCCTTGCCTTGCTTTTCCATGCTGCCCATGGTGCCTTGCCTTCCCTTGCTTTGCCTTACCAACTTTCTCATGGTGCCTTGCCTTGCCTTGCCTTACCATGGTGCTACTGGTGCCTTGTGTTGCCTTGACTTTGCTTTAGCATTGTGCCCATCGTGCTTTGACTTGCCTTAACATAGTGCCTCCATGCCCATAGCGCCTTGCCTTTCCTTACCCTGTTTTACCCTGGTGCCCGTTGTGCTTTGTCTTCCCTTGCATTGCCTTACCTTACCATGGTGCCTATGGTGCCTTTCCTTTCCTTGCCTTGGCTTATCATTGTGCCCATGGTGCCTGGCTTGCCTTTCCTTAACTTGCCTTACCATTCTGCCCATGTTGCATTGCCTTGTGTTAATTTGCCTTGCTTTGCCTTATCATGGTGCACATGGTGCCTTGCCTTGCCTTTCCTTTGCCTTGCAGTGCCTTACCACTGTGCCCATGGTGCCTTGCACTGCTTTGCCTTGCTTACCATGGTTATCATGGTACCTTGCCATGTCTTGCTTTGCCTTACCATGATGCCCATGGTGCCTTGTATAGCCGTACATTGCCTTCTCCTACCAGGATTCCCATGGTGTTTTGCTGTGCCTTACAATGGTGCCCATGGTGCCTTGCCTTGATTTACATTGCCATGCCTAACAATGGTGCCCATGGTGCCTTGCATTGCTTTGTCTTACAGTGGTGTCATGGTGCTTTCCCTTGCCATACCTTACCATGGTTCCCAAAGTGCTTTGTCTTGCCATGCATTACCATGTTGTCCTTGGTGCATTGCCTTGCCTTGCCTCACCTTACCATGCTGTCCATGGTTCCCTTGCCTTGCTTTCCCTTGCATTACCATGATGCCCAATGTGCTTTGTCTTGCCTTTCCTTGCCATGGTGCCCATGGTGTCATGACTTCCCTTGACTTGCCTTTCTGTGCCTTCCCTTGCCATGGTGTCCATGGTGTTCCTGCCTTGCCTTGCCTTACCTTGCCTTGCCTTACCATGGTGCTTTTTGTGCCTTGCCTTGCTTTGCATTCCCATGGTGCCAACCATAGTGCTTTCTAACATTCTGCCTTGCTTGCATTACCATGGTGCCCATGATGCTATGCCTTGCATTCCCTTGCCTTGCCTTGCCTAATCATGGTGCCCATAGTGCCTTGCATTTTCTTGCTTTGCCACGGTTTCCCCCATCCATACCATGGGGCCAGGAGACCTTGTCTTTCCATGCATTACAATGATGTCCATTGTGTCTTGCCTTGCCTTGTTTTGCCCTGCATTACCATGGTGCACATGGTGACTTGCCTTGCCTTACCTAGTTTTACCATGATACCCATGGTGCCTTGCCTTAACTTGTCTTATCTTGCCTTACCATGGTGCCATGCCATGCATTGCCTTCCCTTGCTTTACCATGGTGCCCATGGTGCCTAGAATTGCCTTGGCTGATCTTGGTGCCCATTGGGCCTTGCCATTCCTTGCCTTTCCTTGCCTTTGCCTGCCTTACGATGGTGCCTATGGTTCATTGCCTTTCCTTTTGCCTTACCTTGGTGCCCATGTTGCCATGCCTTGTCCTGTTTTGACTTGCCATACCATGGTGCCCATGGTGTCTTGCCTTGCATTACCTTACTATTTTGCACATGGTGCCTTGGCTTGCCTTACCATGGTGCCCATGGTGCATTGCCTTGCTTTTCCTTGCCTTTCCTTACTATGGTGCCCATGCTGCCTTGCCTTCCCTTGACTTACCATGGTGCCCATGGTGCCTTGCCTTGCCTTACAATTAAGCCAATGCTGACTTGCCTTGCCTTACTGTGGTGCCCATGGTTTCTTTCCTTGTCTTTCCTTTCCTTTTTGTACCTTACCTTGCCTTACCATGTGGCCCCTGGTGCCTTGCACAGTCTTGCCTTACCATGTTGCCCATGGTGCCTGGTTTTGCCTTGCCATGTTTTGCCACTGTGTCCATTGTGCCTTGCATGGTCTTGCCTTGCCTTGCCCTTTCTTTCCTTAATATGGTTCCCAGGGTGCCTTGCCTTTCATTTCCTTTCATTACCATTGTGCCCATGTGGCCATGCTTGCCTTGCTTTGCATTACCATGGTGCCTACGGTGTCTTGCTTTGCCTTGCCTTTTCTTAACATGGTGTTCATGGTGCCATGTCTTGCCTTGTCTTGTCTTGCAGTACCATATTGCCCGTGGTGCCTTTCCTTGAATTGCCTTGTCTTACTAATGTACCCATGGTGCTTTGTCTTGCTTTCCCTTCTTCTGTCTTGCCTTATTGTGGTGCCCATGCTGCCCATAATGCTTTGACTTGACTTGCCTTGCCTTGCTTTGCATTACCATGGTGCCTTGAATTGACTAGCCTTGTTTACCATGAGGCTCATAGTGAATTTTATTGCCTTGCCTTGCCTCACCATTGTGCCCATGGTGCATTGCCTTGCCTTAACATGGTGCCCATAGTGACATGTTATTCTTTGCCTTTCCTTGCCTTTCCATGCCTTACAAGATGCCTGTTGCGCCATGTCTTCCCTTGACTTGCTTTGCCTTGACTTACGATGGTGCCCATGACGCCTTGCCTTGCTTTGCCTTACCATTGTGCCCATTGTGCCTTGACATGCATTGCCTTGACTTGCCTTTCCATGCTGCCCATGTTGCCTTGCCTTGAGTTAAGGTGCCTTGCTTTACCTTAACATGGTGCACATACTGCCTTGCCTTGTCGCCTTACCAATGTGCCCATGGTGCCTTGAACTGCCTTTCCTTGCTTATTATGGTTCCCATGATGCCTTGCCTTGCCTTGCTTGGCCTTACCATGGTTCCCATGGTGACTTGTATTGCCATGCCTTGCCTTTCCTTACCAGGGTTCTCATGGTGCCTTGACATGCCTTACCATGGTGTCCATGATGTCTCGCCTTGCCTTACATTGCCATACCTAAAAATATTGCCCATGGAGCCTTGTCTTGCCTTGACTTACCTTACAAGTGTGCCCATGGTCCTTTTTCCTTGCCTGGCCTTACCATGGTTCCCATAGTGCTTTGCGTAGCCTTACTTTGCATTACCATGTTCTCCTTGGTGCATTGCCTTGCCTTGCTTTTCCTTACCATGCTACCCATGGTGCCACACTTTACCTTACCTTGGTGCCCTTGGTACCTTGCCTTCCATGCCTTACCATGGTTTCCATGGTGTCTTATTTTGCCTTACCTTCGCTTAACTTACCATGGTGCCCATCATGCTTTTTCTTGCCTTGCCTTGCCTGGTCCATGGTGACGTGACTTGTGTTGCCCTGCCTTTCTGTGCCTTCCCTTACCATGGTGCCTTGCCTTGCTTTGCCTTACCTTACCTTGCTTTGCCTTGCATTGCCATGGTGCTCATGGTGCGTTCTCTTACCTTGCCTTGCTTACATTACCATGTTGCCCATTGTGTCATGCCTTGCATTTTCTTGCCTTGCCTAGCCTTATCATAGTGCCTTGCCTTTTCTTGCTTTCCCATGTTCATTCCTGCCTAACCATGGGGCAATAGTGCCTTTCCTTTCCTTACATTACCATTGTGCCTGTGGTGCCTTCCTTTGCCTTGTTTTGCCTTGCTTACCTTGGTGTCCATAATGCACTGCCTTGCCATGTCTTGCCTTGCCTTGTTTTATCATGATGCTGATGGTGTCTTGCCATGCCTTTCCTTGTCTTGCCTTACCATGGTTCCCATGTTGCCATGCCTTGCTTTGCCTTGACTTACCATGGTGCCCATGGGGCGTTGCTTTCCTTGCTTTGCCTTGCCTTGCCTTAACATGGTGCCCAGGGTGCCTTGATTTGCCTTGCCTTGCCTTACCATGGTGCACGGCTGTCCTTACCTTGCCCGTGGTGTCTTGCCTTCCCTTGCCTTGTATTGACTTACCATGATGCCCATAGTACCTGACCTTTCCTTGCCTTTCCTTGGCTTTCCCTGTATTACCACGGCACCCATGGTGCCTTGTTGACCTTGCCATATCTCATTGCCCGTGGTGCCACGCCTTGCCTTGTTTGACCTTGCCATACCATGATACCATTGTGCCTTACCTTGCCTTGCATTATATTTTGCATATGGTGCCTTGCCTTGCCTTACCATGGTGCCCATTGTGAATTGCCTCACCTTGCCTTACCATGGTGCCCATTATGAATTGCCTCACCTTGCCTTTCCCTAGCATGGTGCCCATGCTGCCTTGCCTTCCCTTGCCTTAACATGGTGCCTTGCCTTGCCTTACCATTTAGCCCATGGTGCCTTGCTTTGCCTTACCATGGTTCCCATGGTTTCTTGCTTTGCCTTTCCTTGCCTTTCCGTGCCTTGCCTTGCCTTGCCTTGCCTTACCATGTGGCCCATGGTGGGTTGCACTGCTTTACCTTACTTACCTTGCCTTTCCTTACCATTGAGCCCATTGTGACTCGTCTTGCCCTACCTTACAATGTCGCCCATGGTGTCTTCCCTTACCTTGTCTTGCCTTACCATTTTCTCCATGGTGACTTCCCTTGCCTTAACATGGTGCCCATGGTGCATTGGCTTTCCTTGCCTAACAATGGTGCCCCTGCTGCTTTGCCTTCCCTTGCCTTATCATGGTGCTCATGGTGACCTGCCTTGCCTTAACTGTTAGCCCATGGTGACTTGCCTTACCTTATCATGATGTCCATGGTTTCTTTCCTTTCCTTTCCTTGACTTTCCTTGCCTTGCATTACCATGGTGCCCATGCTGCCCATGGTGCCTTGCCTTGCTTTGCCTTACAAGGGTACCCATAGTGTCTTGCCTTGTCTTTCCTTACCTTTCCATGATACCCATGGTGCCTTGCATTTCCTTGCCTTGTTTTACCATGTTCCTCCTGGTGCCTTGCCTTGCCTTCCTAAACCATGGTGCCCATGGTGACTTCCTAGCCTTACCATGGTGCCCATGGTGACTTGCCTTTCCTTTCCTTGTCTTGCCTTACCATGGTGTCCATGGTGCTTGACCTTCCCTTGCCTTGCATTGCCTTACCATGGTGCCCATGGTACATTGCCTTGCCTTGTTTTGCCTTACCATACCATGGTGACTATGGTGCATTGCTTTGCTTTGCCTTGTTTTACTGTGCTGCCCATAGTGCCTTGACTTGCCTTGTCTTGTCTTTCCTTACCATTGTGCCCACATGTCATGCATTTCCTTGTCTTCCCTTACCATGGTGCCCAGGGTGCATTGCCTTACCTTGCCTTATCATGGTTCCCAGGGTGCCTTACCTTGCCATGCCTTGCCTTACCATGTTGCCCATGGTTCCTTGTCTTGCCATGCCTTACCATGGTTTCCATGGTGACTTACCCTGCTTTGCCTTGCTTTGCCTTCTCTGACCATGGTGCCTATGCTGCCCATGGTGCTTCGCCATGCCATGACTTTCCTTACCATGGTGCCCATCGTGCCTTGCCTTGCCTTACCATGGTTTCCATGGTGCTTTGCCTTGCTTCCTTTGCCTTGCCTTGCATAACCATGGTGCCAATAGTGACTTGCCTTGTGTTGCCTTGTCTTATGATAACCACCATGCTGCATTGCCTTGTCTTGCCTTGCCTTGACTTGCCTTGCCTTACAGTGGTTCCAGTGCAGTCCAGTGTACCTTGTCTTCCCCTTGACATGCCTTACCATGGGGACCATTGTGGATTACTTTGCCTTGCCTTACCATGGTTCACATGAGGTCTTGTCTTGCCTTGCCTTACCATGTTGCCCCATCATGCTTTCTTTGCCTTGTATTACCTTACCATGGTACCCATGGTACCTTGACTTGCATTTCCTTGCCTTACCATAGTGCCCATGCTGTCCTGCCTTGCCCTGCCTTGCCTTACCTGGGGGCCAGTGGTGCCTTGCCTTGCCTTGCCTTGCATACCATTGTGCCCATGGTGCATTTCTTTGCCTTACCTGGCCTTGCCTTGCCTTACCATGGTGCCCATGGTGCCTTGCTTTGACTTCCCTTGCCTTGTGTAATCATGGTGCGAATGTGATTTGCCTTTCCTTTCCTTGGTTTTCCATGGCACCCATATTGCATTTTCTTGAATTGCCTTGATTTGCCTTGCCTTACATTGATGCCCATGATGCACTTGGTGGCTTGTCTTGCCTTGCCATGAATTACTATGGGGCCCATGGAGCATTGCCTTACCTTGCCTTACCATGGTGCACCTGAGGTATTGTCTTGCCTTGCCTTACCATGGTGCCATCATGCCTTGCTTTGCCTTGCTTTGTCTTACCATGGGTACCCATGGTAACTTGACTTTGCCTTTCCTTGCCTTACCATAGTGCCCATGATGTCTTGCCTTGCCTTACCATGGTTTCCATGGTGCCCTGCTTGACCTGCCTTGCCTTGCCTTACAATGGTGCCCATTGTGCCTTGCCTTGCCTTTTTTTGCATTACTATTGTGTCCATTGTTCCTTTCCTTGCTATACCTTACCTTGCCTTACCATAGTGCCCAAGGTTCCTTGCCATGCCTTTCCTTAAATTTCCTTGCTTTGCCTTGCCTTACCATGGTGCCAGTGGTGCCTTGCCTTACCTTGTCTTCGTTATCACAGTGCCCACTGTGCTTTACACTTTCATGCCTTGCCTTGCCTTAGCATGGTTCCCACGTTACCTTCCCTTGCCTTACCATGGTGCCCATGGTGACTTGCCTTGCCTTGCCTTGACTTATCATGGTGCTCACGGTGCTATGCCTCTTATTGTTTTGCCTTACTGTGGTGCCAATATTGCCTTGCTTGCCCTGATTTGCCTTACCATTGTGCCCGTTGTGCCTTGAATTGCCTTGCCTTGACTTGCCTTAAGTGTTCATAGTGCCTTGCCTTGTCTTTCCTAACCTTTGTGCACATGTTGCCTTGCCTTGTGTTGCCTTAAAATGTCGCTCATGATCCTTTGCCTTGCCTTAACATTTTGCCAATTGTGCCTTGTCTTTCCTTACCATGGTGCCCATGATGTATTGCCTTACCTTGCCTTGGCTTGCTTTACCATGGCGCCCAGGCTGCCTTGCCTTCCCTTTCCTTACCATGGTCCCCATGGTGCCGTGTCTTGCCTTGCCTTACAATTTAGCCAAGGGTGTTTTGCCTTGCCTTATCCTGGTGCCCATGGTGCCTTGCCTGGCCCTGCCTTACCTTACCATGGTGCCCATGATGACTTGTCTTGCCTTTCCTTACCATAATGTGCATGGTGCCTTGCCATTCTTTCTCTTTCCTTATCTTGACCTAACATGGTGCCCATGTTGCTTTGCCTTGTCTTGCCTTATTATATTGCCGATAATGTCCTGCCTTGCTTTGTCTTGGTTTACCACAGGGCCCAAGGTGTCTTTCATTGCCTTGCCTTACCTCGACCATGGTGCCCATGTTGCTTTGACTTGCCTTGCCTGACCATGGTGCCCATAGGTCCTTGCCTTGACTTGCCTTGTCTTAACATTTGTGACTATTGCCTTGTCTTGACTTCCCTTGCCTTACTATGGTGTCCTCGATGACTTGCCTTGTCTTATCACACCTTACAATGGTGCCCATGATGCCTTGCCTTGCCTTATCATGCTGCTCATAGGGCATCGCCTTGCCTTACCATGGTGCCTATGGTGCCTTGCATTGCCTTTCCTTACTATAAATGCCCATGGTTTCTTGCCTTGCCTTTTCTTGCCTTGTAGTGGTGTCCGGGTGCCTTGCCTTCCTTGCCTTACATCATTAATGTGCACATAGTGCCTTGCCTTGCTTTGTTATGCCTTGCATTACCATGATGCCCATGGTGCATTGTCTTGCCTTTCCTTGCCTTGCCTTGTTTTACCTTGTTGCCCTTAGTGCCTTGCATTGTGTTGCCTTGTCTTTCTTTACCATGTTGCACACATAACTTTGCCTTCCCTTGCCTTGCTTTACCATGTTGCTCATTGTGCCTTTTTTGTCTTACCTCACAATGGTGCCCATGGTGCCCTGCCTTCCCTTGCTTTGCCATACCATGTTACCCATGGTGCCTTGTTTTGCCTTGCCTTGCATTGCCTTGCCATATCTTGCCATGGTGTTCATTGTGCCTTGCCTTGCCTTACCATGGTGTCCATGGTGCCTTGTCTTGCCTCTCCTTACAGTGGCGTCCATCTTGCTTGCCTTGCCTCGCATTGCCTTGCCATTTCCCCATGGTGCCTGGCATTTTCTTACCATGGTCCCAATGGTGCATTGAATTGCCTTGCCTTACTATGGTTCCCATTGTACCTCGCCATGCCTTGCCATGTCTTAACAAGGTGCCCATGATGCCTTTCCTTCTGTTGCCTTGCCTTGCTTTACAATGGTATCCATGGTGGTTAGCCTTGTTTTATGATGGTGCCCATGATACATGGCTATGCCTTACCATTTTTGCTGACAGTGTTTGTCTTGCGTTACCATTGTCCCTATGCTGTCCTGCTCTCTTTTGCCTAACCATAATGCCCATGGTGCTTTGTCTTGACATTCTGTAACATGGTGTCCATGGTGCCTTTTTTTTCCTTTCCTTGTCTTGCCATACTATGGTGCCTGTGCTGCCTTGCCTTACCTTGGTGTGCTTGGTTCCATGATTGCCTTTTCTGGCCCTCCATGGTGCCCATGGTGTCTTGCCTTGCCTTGTCGTGCCATACCATGATGCCATGGTACATTGCCTTTTTTGCCTTGTGTTACCATGGTGCCCATGTCACCTTGCCTTGCCTTACTTAACCTTGATGTGCATGATGCCTTGACTTACCTTACCTTCCCATGGTCGCCATAGCTGCTGGCCTAGCCTTGTCTTACCGTGGTGTCCATGGTACCTTGCTATGCCTTCCCTTGCTTTACCATTGCTCCCATGGTGCCTTGACTTGCTTGCCTTCCCGTGTTGCCCATAGTGACATGCCTGACCATGCTGTGCTTTACCATGGTAGACATGGTGCCTTACCATACCTTGCCTTGCCTTACTATGGTGTTCATGGTGCCTTGCCTTGCTTTGCCTTGCCTTACCACAATGTCCATAGATCCTTACCTTACCTTGCCTTTCCTTGTCTTTCCTTATTGTGGTGCCCATGGTGCCTTGCTATACCTTGCTTTGCCTTACCATGGTGTCCATGGTGCCTTGCCTTACCTTACCTTGCCTTGCTTTTCCTTATCATGGTGCTCATGGTGTCGTGCTATACCTTGCCCTGCCTTACCATGGTGTTCATGGTGCCTTGCCTTACCATGATGCCCAAGGTGCCTTGCATTCTCTTGCCTTGTCTAGCCTTGCCTAACCATGGTGCCTGTGGTGACTTGCCTTGCCTTCCTTTACCATGGTGCCCATAGTATCTTTTTATTGCCTTATCTTGCCTTACCATGGCTCCCATCGTGTCTGGTCTTGCATTGCCTTGCCATGGTGCTCATAGTGTCATGCCATGCGTTGCCATGCCTTGCATTGCCTTGCCTTACCATAGTGCCTATGGTGCCTTGCCTTGCATTACCCTAGCATGGTGTTCATGATACCATGCCTTGAATTGCCTTACCTTACCATGGTGTCCACGATGCCTTGCCTTGTCTTACCATGATACCAATTCTGCCTTGCTTTGCCTTGTCTTGCCTTATCATGGTGCCTTGCCTTGTTTTACCTTGCCTTACTTGGTGCCCGTGTTACCTTGCCGTTCCTTCCATTGCCTTACCATGGTGCCAATGATGCTTCACCTTGCCTTGCATAGCCTTGACTAACCATGGTGCCCATGTTGCCTTGACATACCTTGCCTTACCTTACCATTGTGCCCCTGATGCCTTGCCTTGCTTGCTGTGCCTTACAGTTGTACCAAAGATGCCTTGCCTTTCCTTGCCTTACCTTAAAATGATGCCCAGGGTGCCATACCTTGCATTGTTTTGTCTTGCCTTACCATGGTGCCTATGGTGCATTGTTTTACCATGGTGCCAATAGTGTCTTGTGTTGACTTGCCTCGTCTTGCCTTACCATGTTTCATACATTGTCTTGTTTCCTTGCATTCAATAACCATAGTGCCCATATTGCCTTGCTACACCTTGCTTTGCGTTACCATGGTGCCCGTGGTGGCTTGCCTTGCCTTGCCTTACCTTTTTATCCAAGGTGCCTTGCCTTGCCTAGCATTATCATGGTGCCCATGGTGCTTTGCCTTGCCTTGCTTAGCCTTGCCTTGCCTTAACATGGTGCCCATGTTGCCTTGCCTTGCCGTGACTTGCCTTACCATAGTGCCCATGATGCCTTGCTTTGCCTTGACTTGCCTTACCATGGTGCCCATGGTGCCTTGCCATTCCTTGCCTTGCCTTACCATGGTGTCCATGGTTCATTGCCTTGCTATGCCTTTTCTTACAACTGTGCACATGGTGCCTTGCTTTGCCCTGCCTTGCCTTAACATTGTATCCATTGCGCCTAGCCTTCCTTTGCCTAAACTTGGCCTTGCCTAGCCTTACCATGTTACCCATTGTGCCTAGCCTTGCCTAGCCTTAACTTACCATGGTACCTATGTTGCCTTTCCTTGCCTTGCCGTGACTATTCGTGCCTTACCTTGCATTACTACAGTGCCCATGGTTCCTTGACTTGCCTTGCCTTACAATTGTGCCCATGGTGGCTAGACTTGCCTTGCCCTAACATTGGGCCCTTGGTGTCTGTTCTTGCCTTGCCTTGCCATGGTACTTATAGTGCCTTGCCTCGCCTTGCTATTCTGTGCTTTCCCTTGCTTTTCCTTGTTTTACCATTGTACCCAAGGAGTCTTGCCTTGCCTTGCCTTGCCTTGCCTAGATTTACCGTGGTGCCCATGGTGTCTTCACTTGCCTTGCCTTGCCTTCCCATGATTTACATGGTGGCTTGTTTTGTTTTGCCTTGACTTACCACACCATGGTTCCCACGGTCCCTTGCAATGCCTTGCCTTACATACCATGTTGCCCATGATGCCTAGCCTTACCATGCCTTGCATTACCATGGTTCCCATTGTGCCTTGCCATACTTTGCCTTACCATGTTGTCCATGATTCATTGTCATGCCTTTCCTTGCCTTGTCATGTTTTACCATGGTGTCCATGGTGCCTCGCCATGTCTTGCATTGCCTTACCATGGTGCCTATGGTGTCTTTCCTTACATTGGTGTCCAAGATGCCTTGCCTTGTCTTGCGTTACCATGGTACCTTGACTTGCTTGCTTTGCCTTACCTTGCCTTACTATGGTGCCTGTGTTGCATTCTCTTGTCTTGCCTTGCCTTGTCTTGCCTTACCTTGCCTTACCTTGCCTTGCCTTGCCTTACCTTGCCTTGCCTTGCCTTACCATGGTGCCCATGGTGGACTTTTCTTGCCTTACTATCTTTTGTCTTACCATAGAACACATGATGCCTTCGCTTGCCTTGCCTTGCCTTGTCTTGCCTTGCCTTGCCTTACCAAAGTACCCATGGCACATTGACATGCTATGCCTTACTTTCCCCTACCACAGTGTCCATGGTACCTTGCCTTGCCTTGCTTGGCCATAGCTTGGTGTCCATGTTGCAGTGTCTTGCCTTTCCTTGCCTTACCATGGTGCTCATGGTACCTTGCCTTGCCTAGCCTTACCATTGTGCCCATGATGCCTTTCCTTTCCTTGCCTTGCCTTAACATGCTATCCATGATGCCTTGCCTTGCCTTACCTTACCATTGTGCCTTGCTTTGCCTTGCCTTTCATTGTCTTGCCTTTCATTGTCTTGCCTTACCAGGGTACCCATGGTGCCTTGAAATGCCTTGCCTTGCTTTACCATGGTGCCCACAGTGCCTTTCCTTGCAATGCCTTGTCTTACGATGGTGCACACAGTGCCTTTCCTTGACTTTTCTTTCCTTACCATGTTACACATGGTGTCTTTCAGTGCTTAGCCTTATCATGTTTCCCATGTTGCCTTGCATTGCCCTGCCTTACTATAGTGCCCATGGTGCCTTCCCTTTGCTTTGCCTTGCCTTTCCTTACCTTGGGGCCCATGGTGCCTTGTCTTGCCTTGCCTTGCCTTGCCATGGTGCCCTTGGCACTTTGCCTTGACCTACCTTGCCTTAAGCTGGTGCCCATTATGCATTGTCTTGCCTTGCCATACCATGGTACCATGATACCTTGCCTTGACTTTCCTTGTTTTACCATGGTGCCCATAGTGCCTCGCCTTGCCTTTCCTTGCCTCACCTTCTAATTGTGCCCATTGTGCTTTGCCTTGCCTGGACTTACCTTAGCGAGGTGCACATGGAGATTTGACTTTCCTTGCTTGCATTATCATGGTTTCCATGATTTATTGCCTTGCCCTGCCTTACCTTACCATGGTGTTCAAGGTGTCTTGCCTTGCCTTCCTCCGACTTGTGTTGATGTGCCTGCCTTCCCTTGCCTTGCCTTACCATGGTGACATTGGTGCCTTGCCTAGCCTTGACTTACCTTTCCATGCCTTGCTTACTGCGCCTTGCCTTGTCTTGCTTTCCCTTGACCTACCATGGTGTCTGTGGTAGCTTGCCTTGGCTTGCTTTGCCTTCACTTGCCATGCTGCTATGGTGCCTTGCCTTGCCTTACCTTGTGTTGCTGTACCATGGTGCTTATGGTGCCTCGCCTTGTCTTGCCTTACCGTGGCATCAGTTGTGTCTTCCCTTGCCTTGCTTTGCCTAAACACTATCCCATGCTGCCATGCCTTGCCTTGCCTTTACTTGCCTTGCCTTACCTTGCCCATGATGCCTTGCCTTGTCTAGCTTTGCCTTAACATGGTGCCCATTGTGCCCTGCATTACCTTGCCTTGCCTTGATTTATCATGGTGCCCATGGTGCATTGCCTTGTTGTGTTTGCCTCGTGTTACCATGGTGTCCATGGTGTCTGTCTTGCCTTACAATCGTGCCCATGGTGCCTTGTCTTGCCTTGTCTTGAATTGCTGTTGCATGTTGCCCATAGTGCCTTTTAATGCCTTGCCTTGCCTTAAAATTCTATCCATGGTGTCTTGCCTTGCCTAACCTTACCATGGTGCCCATGGTGCCTGCTGTGGCTTCTCTTGCCTTACCATGGTGTCCTTGGTGCCTTGCCTTGCCTTGCCTTACTATTGTGCCCATGATGACTTGCCTTCCCTTGCCTTACCATGGTGCCCGTGGTGTCTTTTTCTGAATTGTGTTGCCTTACCATTGTGACCATGATGCCTTGCCTTGCGTTGTCTTGCCTAACCATGGTGCCTCTGATGCCTTGCAGTGCCTTGCCTAGTCTTGCCTTAACATGGTACCCATGGTGCTTTCCCTTGCCTTGCATTGCCTTGCCTTACTGTGGTGTCCATAGTGCCTAGGCTTGACTTGCCTTGCCTACCCTTAGTGTCCATGAAAAATTGTCTTGCCCTACCCTGGTGCCCATGCTGCCTTGCCATGCCTTCAGTTACCATACCTTGCCTTGCCTTGTTTTGACTGACCATGTTGCCGATGGTGCCTTGACTTGCCTTGCCTTGCCTTACTATGTTGCCAATGGTGCCTTCCTTTGAATTGTTTTGCATCTCCATTGTGCCCATGGTGCCTTGCCTTGCCTTTCCACGGTGCCCATGGTGTCTTACATTGCCTTTCTTTATTTTACCATAATGCCCATAATGCTTTACCTTGCCTTACTATGGTGCCCATAACGACTTGCCTTGCCTTGCATTGCCTTGCATTGCCTTACAGTGGAGCTCATGGTGCCTGGTCCTACCTTGTCGTGCCTTGCCTGGCCTGCCTTTCCATTATGCCATTGGTGCCTTGACTTGCCTTGCCTTGACTTGACATTGTGCCTATGGAGCCTAGCTTTGTCTTCCTTTGTATTTACATGGTGCCTTATCTTGTCTTGCTTTGCCGTTTTTTGCCTTACCATGGTGCCCATGATGCCTTGCCTAGCATTACCTCAACATGGTGCCCATTGTGCCTTGTATTGTCTTGCCTTGCTTCACTAACCATGGTGCCCCTGGTTGCTTTTCCATGCCTTGCCTTATGATAGTGCCCATGGTGCCTTGGCTTGCTGTGCTTTGACTTGTGTTAGTTACCATGGTGCCTTGCCTTGCCTTACCATGGTTCCCATGCTGTCTTGCATTGTCTTGACTTTCCTTGTCTTATCATGGTGCCCATAGTGCCATGCCTTGTCTTGCCATGCCTTGCTTTACCATGATGTTCATGGTGTCTTCCCATGCTGTGCCTTGCCTTAGTGCCAATGGTACCTTGCCATGCCATGCCTTGCCTTACCATTGTTTCTTGGTGCCTTGACTTGTCTTGCACTGCCTTAAAATGGTGCCCAATGTACCCTACATTACCTTTTCTTGACTTGCCTTACCATGATAGACATGGTGCCTTGACTTGCCTTCCCTGGTCTTGCCATCATGTCCATGGTGCTTGTCATGCCTTACCATGGTGCCCATGGTGCCATGTCGTCCATACCGTGCCTTGCCTTACCATGGTGACAATTATACCTTGCTCTGCCTTCCCTTTCAATATTATGGTGCCAATGGTGCCTTCCATTGAATTACGATGGTGCCCTTACCGTGATGCTCATGGTATGTTGCCTTGCCTTATAATGGTTCACATGTTGCCTTGCCTTTCCTTACCTTGCCTTGCCTTGCCTTACCATGATGCCAAGTGTGCATTGCCTTGTTTTGTGTTCCTTACCATGGTGCCCATTGTACGTGGCCATGCCCTGCCTTGCCTCACAGTGGTACCCATGGTGCTTAGCCTTTCCTTGCCTTGCCTTCCCTTGCCTTTACTTGCCTGGCCTTACCATGGTGCCCATGGTGGATTGCCTTGCCTTGTCTTGCCGTGCCTTGTTTCATTATGGTGCCCATGGTGCCTTCATTGCCTTGCCTTCTCTGGCTATACCATGGTGCCCATGGTGCCCTGTCTTGCCTTGCCTTATAATTGTGCCTATGGTGCTATGCTTGCCTTTTCTTGCCTTGCTTTGCCTTACAATGGTGACCAGGGTGCCTTACCTTGCCTTACCTTACAATGGTATCCATGGTACCTTGCCTTGCCTTGCCTTGCTTTACCATGCTGTCAATGATTCCTTGCCTTGCCTTGCCTTACATGGTGCCCACAATGCCTTTCCATGTTTTGCTTTGCCTTACCATGGTGCCCATCCTACCTTGCCTTGACTTGCCCTGCCTCACCATGTTACCCATGGTGCTTTGCCTTGTCTTGTCTTAACATGGTGTAAATGGTGTATCCTTACCTTGCCTTGCCTTTCCAAGCAGTCCATGGTGTATCACCTTGTTTTACCTTGCCTTATCCTGGTGCCCATTGTACCTTGTCTTGCCTTGACATGTCTAACTTTGTTGACCATGGTGCCTTGCGTTACTTTGCCTTGCTGCCTTACTATGATGCCCATGGTGCTTAGATTTACCTTTCCATGGTGCCCATCATGCCTTGGCTTACCTTTCTTGCTTTGCTTTTCCATACCATGGTGTCCATGATGCCTTGCCTTGCCTTACCATGGTGCCCATGGTGAATTTCCTTGCCTTGCCTAGCCTTACCATGGTCCCCACGATGCCTACGCTTGCTTTGACTTATCGTGGTTATCATGCCTTGTCCAGCCTTGCCTTAACCTTGGGCCCATAGTGCCTGGAATTGCCTTGCCTACCCTTGCCTCCCCATGGTGCCCATAGTGTCTTAGCATGCCTTGCCTTGTCGTGGTGTCCATTGTGACTTCCCTTGCCTTACTTTGGTGCCTATGGTGTCTTGCTATGTCTTACCATTGTGGTAATAGTGCCTTGCCGTGCCTTGCCTTGGTTGCCATGGTACTCTGGTGCCTAGACTCGCCTTGCCTTGCATTGCCTTACCTTACCATGGTGCTTATCGTGCCTTTCCTTTCCTTACCATGGTGCCCATGGAGCCTTGCCTTACTTTCCCTTGCCTTGCTTTACCATAACGCACACCGTGCCTGGTCTTGCCTTGCCTTTTCATGATGCCCATGGTGTCTTGTCTTGCCGTGCCTTGGCTTACCATTTTTCCGAGGTGCCTTGCCTTGTCTTGTCTTGCCTTACCATGGTGCCCATGGAGCCTTGCATTGCCTTGCCTTGCCATACCATGATGTCCATGATGCCTTCCGTTGCCTTCCTCTGCCTTACCAAAATCTCCATGGTGCATTGCCTTGCCATGCCTTGCCTGCCATTACCATGGTTCCCATGGTTCCTTGACTTGCCATGCCTTACCATGGTTCCCATGGTGACTTGCCTTGCCTTGACTTTCCTTGCCTTCTCTTGACTTTCCTTGCCTTCCCATGGTGCCCTGTCTAGCCTTGCCATGTGTTGCTTTACAAAGGTGTTCATGGTGCCTTGCCATACCTATCACTGGTTCCAATGGTGTCTTGCTATGCCATGCCTTGCCTTACCATTGTTTCGTGGTACCTTGACTTGCCTTGCCTTGCCTTACCATGGTGTGCATGGTACCTTTTGTTACCTTGCCTTGACATACCTTACTATGGTATCTATGGTGCCTTGCCTTGCCTTGTTGTGCCTTACCATGAGGTCCATAGTGCCTTGCCATGCCTTACCATTGTGCACATGGTGCTGTGCCCTCCCATGCCTTGCCTAGCCTCACCATGGTGCCCGTGGCACCATGCTGTGCCTTTCCTTTCACTACCATGGTATTCATGGTGCCTTGCCTTGCCTTACGATGGTGCCCACGGTGCCTTTGCTTGACTTTCCTAGCGTTGTCTTACCATGGTGCCCTTGACACGTTGCCTTGCCTTACCACGGTTCACATGGCGACTTGCCTTGTCCTGCCTTACCATGTGCTTTGACTTGTTTTGCTTTGCCTTTCCATGGTGCCCATTGTACCTGGCTTTGCTCTGTTTTGCCACACCATGGTACCCATGGTGCTTAGCCTTGCCTTGCCTTGCCTTGCCTTGCATTATCATGATGCCAAAGGTGCATTGCCCTGCTTTCCCTGGCCGTACCTAGTTTAACTATGGTGCCCATGGTGACTTGCCTTGCCTTATCTTGGCTTACCATGGTACCCATGCTGCCATGCTTGCCTTGCCTTGCTTTGCTTTGCCTTACCACGGTGTCCAGGGTACCTTGTCATACCTTGCCTTACCATTATGCCCATGGTGCCTCGCCTTGCCTTGCTTTACATGATGCCCATGATTCCTTGCTTTGCTTTGCCTTGTCTTGCCTTACCATATACCCAGGGTCCCTTCCCTTGCTTTTTTTTTTTACCATGCCATACCAAGGTACTCATGGTATGTACCTTGCCTTACCATATTGCCCATGGTGCCTTGCCTTGCATTACCATGGTTCCCATGGTGCCTTGCCTTGCTTTACCATGGTGCCTTGCTTTGCCCTGCTTTACTATGGTGCCCTCGTATTTTACCTTGCCTTGCCTTACCATGGTGCCCATGGTGCCTTGCCTTGCTTTATTTACCTTGCTTTACCATGGTACCCATTGTGCCTAGCCTTGCCTTACCATGGTGCCCATGGTGCCTTGTTTGTTGTGTCTTACCGTGGTTTCCATGGTGCCTTTTTTGCCTAACTATGCCTTGCCTTGCCTTCCCATACTTTACCATGGTGCCCCTCGTATTTTACCTTGCCTTGCCTTACCATGGTGCCCATGGTGCCTTGCCTTGCTTTATTTACCTTGCTTTACCATGGTACCCATTGTGCCTAGCCTTGCCTTACCATGGTGCCCATGGTGCCTTGTTTGTTGTGTCTTACCGTGGTTTCCATGGTGCCTTTTTTTGCCTAACACATTCCCGTATTGCCTTGACCTTCACTCTCTTGCCTTACAATGGTGCTCATGGTGCATGGCCTTGCTTTACCATGGTACCTATGGTGATTTTCCTTGCTTTACCAAGATGCCCATTGTGCCTTGCCTTGCCTTACTATGGTGCCTGTGTTGCCTTGACTAGCCTTGCCTTACCCTGGTTCTCATGGTTCCTTGTCTTGCCATGCCTTGCCTTACCATGGTGCCCATGCTGCCTTGCCTTGCCTTGTCTTACTATGGTACCCTTGGTGACTTGCCTTTTCTTTCCTTAGCATTCTGCCCATGGTGTCTTGCTGTGCTTTACCATGGAGTCCACCGTGCATTGCCGTGCCTTACGTTGGTTTACCAAGTTCCCCTGGTGCCTTGAGTTCCTTGCCGTGCCTTAACATATGATGGTTCCCATGGTGCCTTGTGTTACCTTGCATTGCGTTGCTTTACCATGCTACCCATGGTGACTTTCTGTGTCTTACCATGGTGACCTTGGTGCCTTGCCTTGCCTTTCCTTGACTTATCTTACCATGGGGCCATGATGACTCACTTTCCTTGCTATCCCTTGTCATGGTGCTAATGGTGCCTTGCCTTGTGTTGACTTGCCCTACCATGGTGCCCATAGTGATTTGTCTTTCCTTGCCTTCCCATGTTGCCCTTGATGGCTTGTCTTGTTTGCCTTTACTTACTATGTTGTCTATGGTGCCTTGCCTTCTTTGCCTTTCCTTGCCTTATCATGGTGCCCATGGTTCCTTGCCATGCATTTTCTTGCCTTACCATAGTATTCATAATGCCTTGCCTTGCCTTGCCTTACCAGTACCCATGGTGCCTTTCGTTCTCTTGTCTGCCTTTCCTTGACTTACCATGGTGCCCATGGTGACTTGTCTTGCCTTGACTTGCCTTTTCTTGCCTTGCCCATGGTGATCATGGTGTCTTACCTTGATTGCATTGCCTTAGTAGGGTACCCATGGTGCCTTGCCTTGCCTTGCCTTGCCTTGCCTTGAATTACCATGGTGCCCATGATGCATTGTTTTGAATTACCTTGCCTTGCCTTAACTTGCCATGATGCCATGGTCCCTTACCTTGCCTTGCCTTACCTTGATGCCCATGGAGCCTTACCCTGCCTTGACTTCCCTTACCATGTTATTCTGGTGCCTTGCCTTGCCTTGCCCTACCATGATGCCCATCGTGCCTTGCATCGCCTTGCCTTGCCATGCCATACAGTGGTAAGCATTGTGCCTTCCATTTACTTCCCCTGGCTTGTCTTATCATGATGCCCATTGTGCCATGCTGTGCCTTCCGATGGTGCCCATGGTGACTTGCATTCTGTTGCCTTGTGTTGCCTTGCCTTAACTTGGTTACCACTGTGCCTTGCCTTGACTGACTTGCCTTGCATTACCATGGTGCCAATGGAGGCTTGCCTTGAATTGTCTTTCCCTAATAAGGTGCCCGTTGTTCCTTGCCTTGCCTTTCCTTACCATGGTGACCATGGTACATTGTCTTGCCTTGCCATGCCTTATCGTGATGCCCATAGTGCTTAGGATTGCTTTTCCATGCTATACCATGATGCACATGGTGCCTTACCGTGCCTTACCTTGCCTTATGATGCTGCCCATGGTGACTTTCCATGCCACATTTTGGTTTCCATGAAGCCTTGCCTTGCCATGCCTTGCCTTACGTAAGCATGGTGCACATGATGCTTTGCCTTGCCTTGCCTTACCATGATGAGCATTGTGCGGTGTCTTGCCTTGCCTTGCTTTGCAGAACCATGGTGATCATTGTGTTTTGCCTTGCCTTTCTTTGCCTTGGTTTACCATGGTGCGTCTGGTGCCTTGCCTTGATTTGCCTTGGTCTGCCTTGTCTTCCCATGGTGCTGTGCTAGCCATTGTGCCTTCTCTTGCCTTTCTTTGCCTTGCATTACCATCGTGCCCATCATGACTTGCATTGCCTTGCCCTCCATTGCCATGGTGTGCGTTGTACCTTGCCTTGCCTTTCCATTGTGCCCATCATGACTTGCATTGCCTTGCCTTCCATTGCCATGGTGTGCGTTGTAACTTGCCTTGCCTTACCATTGTGCCCTCGGTGCCTAGACTTACCTTGCTTTATCGTTGTGTCCATGGTGTCTAGCCTTGGCTTGCCTTGCCTTACTATGATGCCCCTGGTGCCTTGCCTTGCCTTGCCTTGCCTTACCATGGTGGCTTGCCTTGCCTTTCCTTGCTTTGCCTTTCCTTGCTTTCCAATGGTTCCCATGGTGCTGTCCTTGCTTTGAATTGCTTTAATATGGTACCCATGGTACCTTACCTTGCTTTGCCTTGCCTTGCATTACCATGGCGCCCATGGCTCCTTGACTTGCCTTCACTTGTTTTGCCTTTCCTTGCCATGGTTCCCATGGTGCCTTGCATAGTCTTCCCATGCACTGCCATATTAACCTTGCTGCCTTGCCTTGCCATGCCTTGCCTTATCATCGTGCCCATTGTGCCTTGCTTTGCCTTTCCATGGTGCTCATGGTGCCTAAACTTGCCTTGCTTTACCAATGATGCCCATTGTGCTTTGCCTTGCTTTGCCTTACCTTACCTTGGTGTCCATTGTACCTTGCCTTACCACAGTGCCCATGGTTCATTGCCTGGTCCTGCTTTACCTCACCATGATGCCCAGTGTTCCTTACCTTGCCTTGCCTTGCCTTGTCTGGCCTTACCATAGTGTTCATGGTACGTGGCCTTGTCATGCCTTGCCTTACAATGCTGCCCATCTTGCCTTACCTTGCCTTGCTTTGCCTTGACTTACCATGCACTCCATGGTGCATTGCCTTACTTTGCCTTGCATTGCCTTGGTTACCATCGTGCTCATAGTGCCTTGCCTTGCTTGCCTTCTCTTGCCTTACCATGGAGCCCCTGGTGCCTTGCATTTCCTTGCCTTTCCTTACCATGGTGCCCATGATTCCTTGACTTGCCTTGTTTAACCATGGTGCCCATATTGCCTTGGCTTGTTTTTCCTTATCGCACCATGGTGCATATGGTGCCTTGTTTTACCTTGCCTTAACATGATGCCCATGATGCCTTGTCTTGCCTTGCTTTGCCCTACCAACGTGACCATGGTGCATTGCATTGCCTTGCCTTACCATGGTGTCCATAGTGCCTTGCACTGCCTTGCCTTTCCATGGTGCCCATCATGCCTTGCCTACCCCTGCCTTACCTTGCCTTCCCATGATGCTCATGGTGCCTTGCCTTGCTTTGCCTTGCATTCCCATGGAGCCCATGGTCCCTTGTCTTGTCTTGCATTGCCTTGCCTTACAATGTTGTCCATGGTGCCTTTCCTTTCCTTAACTTACCGTGGTGCCCATGGTAGCATATTTTGTCTTGTTTTACCTTGCCTTCTGTGGTGGCCATGGTGCATTGCTTTGCCTAGCCTTACCTTACCATGGTGCCCATGGTGTCTTTATGTGCATTGCTTTGCCTTGCCTTACCAAGCTGCCAATAGTGTATTTACTTGCCTTGCCTTTCCTTACCATGAAGTCCTGATGTCTTGCCTTGATTTCCCTTGCCTTACCATGGTACCCATTTTGCCTTTCCTTGCTGCGTTTTGCCTTGCCTTACCATGGTGCACATAGTACATTGCCTTACCTTTCTTTGCCTTGCCTTGGTTACCATGTTCCCATAGTGCCTTGCCATGTCTTGCCTTCCTTGTCTTACCATGATGCCCTTGGTGCCTTATCTTGTCTTGTCTTACCATTGTTCCCCATGATGCCTTGCCTGGCCTTGTCTTACTATGGTAAACATGGTGCCTCACCTTGCCTTACCTTGTCTTACCATGGTGCCCATGGTGCCCTTCTTTGCTTTACCATGGTGCTCATGGTGCCATGCCTTTCCCTGCCTTGATTTGCATTACCATGACGCCCATGGTGCCTTGCCTTGCCTTTCACTACCATGCTGCCCATGGTGAATTCCCTTGCTTTATGATGGTGCCCATAGTTCCTTTGCTTGCCTTTGCTTACCTTACGTTAACATGGTTTCATTGGTACGTTCCCTGGCTTTACCATGGTTCACTTGGGACCTTGCTTTTTCTTGCCTTCCTTTACCATGGTGTCTATGGTGTCTTTCCTTATTTTGCCCTACCATAGTGCCCATTGTACCATGCCTTGCTCAGCCTTGCCTTACCATGGTACCAATAATGCTTTGCCTTATCTTGCCTTGCCTTGCTTGCCTTGACTTTCCTTGCCTTACCATGGTGCCGAGGGTGTGTTACCTTGCCTTGCCTAGCAGTGCCTTGCTTTACCATGGCGCCCATGATGCCTTGCCTTGTATTTCTTATCATTGTGCCCCTGGTACCTTGCCTTGCCTTGACTTGACATGCATTACCTTGATGCCCATGGTTCCTTGCCTTGCCTTGCCTTAACATCGTTCCCATGGTGTCTTGTCTTGCCTTGTCTTACGATGGTTCACATGATACTTTGCCTTGCCTTGCCTTACCATGGTTCCGATGGTGTCTTCCCGTGCCTTACCATGGAGCCCATGGTGCCTTGCCATGCCTTGCCTTGCCTTACCATGGTCCCTTTGTGTTTTGACCTGCCTTACTCTGCCTTGCCTTACCATGGTTCCTGTGGTGACTTGCATTAATTGCCTTCACTTGCCTTACCATGGTACCCATGGTGCTTTCCGTTGTCTTGCCTTGCCTTACTTTATCATTGTGCCCATGTTGACTTGCCGTGATTTTCCATGATGTCCGTGGTGCCTTGCCATGCGTTGCAGTGTTTTACATTCCCATGGTGCCACGGTGCCTTTCCTTGTCTTTACATGCACTTCCATGATGCCCATGGTGCCTTCCGTCTCCTTCCCATGCCTTAAAGTGGAGCTCATGGTGCCTGGACTTCCCCTTCAATATTGCCCACGATGCCTTGCCTTGCCTTGCCTTAGTATGGTTAACATGGTACCTTTCCTTGCCTTGCACTGTTTGCCTTAAATGGTGCCTTGGCTTGCCTTGTTTGCCTTACATTGGTGTCCATTGTGCCTTGCCTTTTCCATGGTGCTTTGCCTTGCCTTGCCTTGCTTTGTTTGCCTTACATTGGTGTCCACGGTGCCTTGAATTGCCTACCATGGTGCCAATGGTTCCTTGCATTGCCTTACTGTGGTGCCCATGGTGACTTCCCTTGGGTTACCATGGTGCCCATGGTGACTTGCAGTGCCTTACCATGGTTCCCATGGTGATTTCCCTTGTCTTTCCATGGTTTCCCTTGTTTCCTTGCCTTGCCTTGCCTTATCCTGCTTCCCATCATTCCCTGCCTTGCCTTGTGTTGCCTTGCCATGATGCCCATGGTGTCTTGCCAAACCTTGCCTTACCATAGTGCCCATGGTGCCTTACCATGCCTTCCCTCGCCTTACCATGATACCCTGGTGAATGCCTTGCCTTGCTTTGCCTTGTTTACAGTGGTTCACATAGTGTGTTGCGTTACCTTGCCTTGCCTTACCATGGTACCCATTGTGCCTTGCCTTGATTTGCCTTGCCTTACCATACCATGGCACCCGTGGTGCCTTGCCGTGCCTTTCCATGGTGCCCATTGTGCATTGCTGTGCCATGCATTGCCATGGCTTACCGTGGTACCCACGGTGCCTTTCCTTGCCTTGCTGTGCACTACCATGATGCCCATGGCCCCTTGCTTTACAATAGTGCCCATAGTGCCTTTCATTGACTTGTCTTGCCTTGCCTTACCTGGTGACCATGGTGCCTTGCCTTCCCTTGGCTTACCTCACCATGGTGCCCATGGTGCCTTGCCATGCCTTGACTTCCCTTGCTTTACCATGGTGCCAATTATGCCTTGCATTCTCTTGCCTTGCCTTGCTTTATCATGGTGCCCATGGTGCCTTGTTTTGCCTTACCATGGTGACCCTGGTGCCTTTGCTTGCCTTGCCTTGCCTTACCATGTTGTCCATGGTCCCTTGAGTGTCTTTTATGTTTCTTATGGTGTCTTGCGATGTTTTGCCTTGACTCGCCTTAACATCATGCCCATGATGTCTTTCCTTACCTTACTATGGTGCACATGGTGCCTTGCATTTTATTGCCTTACCTTCCCTAACCATGGTGCCCATGGTGACTTGCCATGCATTGCTTTGCCTTGCCTTGCCATACTGTCCATGGTTCCTAGATTTGCCTTACCATGGTTAAGATGGTTCCTTGCCTTTCCTTGCCTTGATTTGCCTTACCATGCTGTCCATGGTGCTTTGACTAGTCTTGCCTTACCATGATACCCTTGTTGACTTGCCATACCTTACCATGGTGCCCTTCATGCCTTCCCATGTCTTACCTTTCCTTGCCCTACCATGGTACGAATGATGCCATGCCATGCCTTGCCTTATCTTGCCTTACCACGGTGTCCATGGTGCCTTTGCTTGCCCTGCCTTACTATGGTGCACATTGGACGTTGATTTGCCTTACCATGGTTCCCATGCTTCATTACCTTGCCTTACATTGCCTTGTCTTACCATATTGCAAATGATGCCTTTCCTTGCTTTATCATTGTGCCCATGGTGCTTTGCCTATCTTTGCCTTACCTTTCCTTACCATGGTGTCCATGGTGCCTTGTCTTGCCTTACTATGGTGCCCATGGTGCCTTTCTTTGCCTTCCCTTGCCTTGCCTGGCTTTTTCTTACCATGGTGTCCATGGTGCCTTTCCTTGCTTACCACAGTGCCCATTTCCTTTACCTTCACTTGCATAGCTGTACCGTGGTGCATATGGTGCTTTGCCATGACTTACCATGTTGACCAATGTGGCTTGCCTTGTCACATCATGGTTCCCCTGGTTCCTTACTTTGCTTTACCATGGTGCCCATTGTGCCCTGCCTTGCATTTCCCTTGTGCCCATGGTGTCTTGCCTTGTCTTACCATGGTGCCCATGGTGCCTTACCTTGCCTTACCTTACCATGGTGCTCATGGTGCCTTGCCATGTTTTGCTTTGCCTTACCATGGTGCCCATAGTACCTTGCCTTGCCTCACCATGTTCTCTATGGTGCTTTGCCTTGCTTGCCTTAACAGAGTGCAGATGGTGTCTTGCCTTGCTTTGCCTTACCAAGATGCCCATGGTGCATGACCTTGTTTTATATTGCCTTACCAAGGTGCCCATTGTACCTTACCTTGCCTTGCCTAACCATGTTGCCCTTGGTGGCTTGCCTTGCTTTGCCTTGCCCTGCCGTGCCATGCTGGAAATGCTTCCTTACCTTGCCGTGCCTTGCCTTGACATTCCATGGTGCCCATGATCCCTTTCCTTGCGTTGCCTTACCTTGTTGCCCATGTTGCCTTGCCTTACCCTGGCGCCTATGGTGGCTTGCCTTGCTTTTCCTTGCCTTGCCTTACCATGATGAAAATGGTGCCTTGCCTTGCCATGCCATAGCATAGTGCCCATGGTGCCTTCCTTTACCTTGCCTTACCATGGTGCCTATGGTGCCTTGCCTTGCTTTGCCTTGCCTTGCCTTACTGTCGGGAACGGCACGTGTACCGGGGGGAGCTCTCGGCCAGCAAGAGGGTCCCAATACCTGGAAGAGAGAGTGTGCGAGAAGATAGGAGACAGAAAAGTAGGGTCTGGAGGTCTGAATAAGCAGTGCCCATACAGCAATGCCTAAACAGCAATTTTATTTGTGCAAAGGGTCCCAATATATACTGTCAGCTTTCAGTAGCTGACGTCAACCCACATTGTTAATTCTATACAATAAAGAGGAACAAAAGTTACAATACCGCAAGTTTGGAGAAGAAGATAAAATACCAATAAAAGGGAAGTACATAGCTAAAGACCATAAAAGTAAGCAGGAGGGTGGAGATTTTTCTTTACCTATTGTACAGGGATTTACAATTGAGAAGGTAACATTCTTAAGGTCAAGCAAAACTCATAAATCTTAAAGGTAACAATCTCCAAGAGACATGTGAGTAGTTATAGGGCTTAGATAATGTTTAGTAAACAGAGTCATGAAACTAGAGTAAACAGAGTCATAAAACTAGCCCAAAACAGGTACCAAGATAAAACACAATGTCTTAGTAAAACCACACAGCCATCACCGAGCTATTGTGTCAATGTCAGGGAATCTGAGATAACTTCTACAAAATCATCCATCTTTTAGTTCCTGCTTTCCCTTAGCTCGACTGCCTCCAGGAGGGGGAATATGTCTGGGCTCAAGCTCACATTATGGTGGAGGCACAGTCAGTGGACCTCTACGCTGGAGCGATCCCCATACCTTACCATGATGAAAATGGTGCCTTGCCTTGCCTTGCCATGCCATACCATGGTGCCCATGGTGCCTTCCTTTACCTTGCCTTACCATGGTGCCCATGGTGCCTTGCCTTCTGTCATTTGCCTTGCCATACCATGTTCCCATGGTGCCTTGCCTTACCATTGTTCCCACTGTGCTTTGCCTTCTTTGCCTTGAGTTGCCTTACCATGATGACCATGGTGTCTTTCCTTGCCTTGCCTTGCCTACCTTTCTATGGTGAACTTGGTGCCTTGCCTTGCCTTAGCCTGGTGACTATGGTGCCTTGCCTTGCTTTACCATGGCACCCATGGTGCTTGCATTGCCTTGCCTTGCCTTATGATGGTGCCCATGGTACATTGCCTTGCCTTACCATGGTTTCCTTGGTACCTTGCCTTCCCTTACCACGGTGCCCATTATGACTTGCCTTGCCTTACCATGGTGCCCATGCTGCCTTGCCTTGCCTTACCATGGTGCCCCTAATACCTTGCTTTGCCTTGCCTTGCTTTTCTTTGCCATGCCTTGCCTTACCATTGTTATACCCATTCAAGTTAGATGGAACAGCGCCATGCTCTGAGTTTCAAATTATGAGTCACTTATTTTTTAGCTGGTGACCCAGAGACAGGTAACACTCAAAATTCTCTCAGACCTGAGGAAGGGGCTGGACTTCTTTTTATGTCTTGCTTAAGGTTGGGGAGGGTGAGTCTAGCAGGAGCAGAGTTTCTAGAAGAGAATAAGCCAGTTAGATAAGGAGGCTGGTAACTAGGAGGCAGAAGGTTCTCATGATTGTCGACTTTCTAAGGAGGGGTATACACAAGCAGTTCCCATGATTGCTGGTTACGAAGGAGGTTATTCCATATTTGTCATATAATCAATCAAGAGGGGGGCATTCACAATGACAAGTGGGCTTTCCAATCAGGCTATTTTTACAAAGGTTATGTGTTTCTATAGTTCTAATTACAGCATGACCCAGCACAGGAGCAAGACCCAGGTATGAACTTAAGTGAGGAGTGACAGGAGGGGGTGACGTGGAGGTCAAGATGAAGTCTATCTAGCTCTCAGCAAAATGGAGTCTGTCTGGCTGACAGAGGTAGGTTAGCACACAATAGTGCCCATAGTGACTTGGCTTGTCTTGCCTTGCCATAATGTCTTGCCTTGATTTGCATTACCATGGTGCCCATGGTGCCTTGCCTTGCCTTGTCCTGCCTTGCCTTGCCATGCCTTGCATTGTCTTGCCTTGCCTTACCTTACCATGGTACCCATGGTGCCTTGCCTTGCCTTACCATGGTGTCTATGGTGCCTTTCCTTTCCTTGCCTTTCCTCCTGTTCCCCTTCTTACCATATTGCCCATGGTGCCTTGCCTTTTTTTGCCTTCCTTTGGTGCCCATGATGTCTTGCCTTGCCCTGCATTACCATGGTGCCCATGGTGCCTTGCCTTGCCTTGACTTACCATTGTGCACATGGTGCCTTACTTTGCAGTGCCTTGCCTTACCAAGGTGCCCATGGTGCCTTGCCTTGACTTACCTTACCATGTTGCTCATGGTATCTTAGCTTGTCTTGCATTGCCTTACAATGGTGCCAATGGTGCCTTGCCTTACATTCACTTATCTTGTCTTGCCTTACCATGGTGTACATGGTGCCTTGGTGCCCATAGTTACTTGCATTGCCTTGCTTTGCCTTGCCTTGCCTTACCATAGTGCCTATAGTGGCTTGCTTTGCCATGCCTTACCATGGTGCCCATGATGCCTTGCCTTGTCCTGTTTGCCTTGCAGTGCCTTGCATTGCCTTGCCTTAACTTACCTTACCATGGAGCCCATGGTACCTTGCCTTGCCTTACCTTACCATGGTGTCCATTACTCAATGTCTTTCATTGCCTTTCCACCCATTCCCTGTCTTCCCATGATGCCCATGGCGCCTTACATTTCCTTGCCTTGCCTTGGTGCCCATGGTTCTTGGCTTGCTTGCCTTGCTTTGCCTTCCCTTACCATGGTGCCAATGTTGCCCATGGTGCTTTGCCTTGCCTTGCCTTACCATGGGGGACCATAGTTACTTACATGGCTTTAACATGGTGCCAATTGTGCCTTGTCATGACTTCATTGCCTTGCCTTCCTTGCATTACCATGGTGCCCATGGTGTGTGGCCTTGCCTTACCATAGCACCAATAGCATATTGCCTTGCCTTGCTTTGTTTTCCCTTGCCTTACCATGGTGCCCATGTTGCCCACTTTGCCTTGCCTTGCCTTTCCATGACTTATTATGCTGCCCATTGTTCCATGTCTTGCCTTGCCTTACCATGGTGCACATGGTGCTTTGACTTGACTTGCCAAACCGTGGTGCCCATGATGTTTTTATTGCCTTGAATTGTCTTACCATAATACCCATGGTGCTTTGCCTTGCCTTGTCTTACCATAATGCATATAATGAATTGCCTTGCCTTGCATTACTATGGTGCCCATGGTGGCTTGCCTTGCCTTACCATGGTGCCCATGGTGACTGGCCTTTCCTTTCTTGGCTTACCATGGTGCCCATGGTGTCTTGACTTGCCTTGCCTTGAATTTCCCTGCTTTTCTTTGCTTACCATGGTGACCATGGTGCCTTCATTGCCTTGCCTTTCCATGGTTTTCATGGTTCCTTGCTGTGCCTTACCATGTTGTCCACGGTACCTTGTATTGCCTTACATTGCCTTGCTTAACCATGGTGCCCATGGTGCCTTACCTAGCATTGCCTTGCCTTGCCTTACCATGGAGATCATGATACCTTGCCTTGCCTTACCATGGTGCCTATATTGCCTTGACTATTCCTTTCGGTGCCATACCATGGTGCCTATGGTGCCTTGGTTTGCCTTGCGATTCCTTACCAGTGTTTACATGGTGCCTTGCCTTGCCATACTATGTTGCCCATTATGCCATGACTGGTCATGCCTTTCCATGATGCCAGTGGTGCTGTCTCTTGCATAGGGTTTCCTTGCCCTACCACTGTGCTCGTGGTGCTTAGTTGCCTTGCCTTGCCTTGCCTTGCCATGACATAACATGTTGCCCAGGGTGCCCGGTCTTGCCTTGCCTTACCATGGTGCCCATGGTGCCTTGCCTTTCCTTGCCTTACCTTGGTTCCCGTGGGGCCTTGCACTGCCTTGTTCTGCCTTGCTATGCCTTGGTGCCCATGGTGCATTGCCTTATCTTGTTTTGCCTTGCCTTGCCATGGTGCCCATGGTGCATTGCCTTGCCTTGGCTTGTCTTGCCTTGTTTTACCATGATGCCCATGGTGCCTTGCCTTGCCTTGTCATGCCTTACCATGGTGCCCATGTTGCCATGTTGTGCCTTGCCTTGCAGTACCATGGTGACGTTGGTACCTTGCTTGCCTTTCCTTACCTTGTCTTTGTGTGTCTTATCATGGTGTCTTGCCTTGCCTTGCCTTGCCTTACCATGGTGCCCATGGTGCCTTGAATTACATTCTCTTATCTTGCCTTGCCTTACCATACCTTAATTTCCCTTACATGGTGCCTTGCCTTGCTTACCGTGATGCCCATGGTACCTTACCTTGCCTTCCCTTGCTTTGCCTTGCCTTACCATAGTGTCCAGGGTGTCTTGTCTTGCCTTGCCTTACTATGATGCCCATGATGCCTTGCCTTGTCTTGTTTTACCATTGTGCCCATAGTGCCTTGCCTTACCTTTTCTTTTCTTACCATGGTACCCACGGCTTCTTGCCTAGCTTGCCTTCTCACACCAAGGTGCCCATGTTGCCTTGCATTATCATGCCTTGGCCTACTGTGGTGCCCATAGTACCTTGCCTTGCTTTACCATGGTGCCAGTAGTGCCATGCAATGCCTTCCCTTGCAATATGCTCATGGTTACTTGCCTCGCCTCACTTTGCCTTCCCTTGCCTCACTTTGCCTTCCCCGTGCTATGGTGCCAATGCTGCCCATAGTCCTTTGCTTTGCCGTGACTTGCTTTGCCTTAAAATGAGGCCCATGGAGGCTTGCCTTGGCTTACCATGGTGGCCTTTGTACCTTGCCTTGTCTTTGCTGACTTGCCTTGCCTTGTATTACTATGGTGCCCATAGTGTGTTGCTTTGCCTTGCCTTGCCTTACCATGGTGCCCATCGTGCCTTACTTTGCTGTGCCTTGCCTTCTTATAGTGCCCATGGTGCCTTAACTTCCCTTGTCTTGCTTTGCTTTATATGGTGCCCTTGTCTTAGCTTGCCTTGCCTTGCCTTACCATGTTGCCCATTCTGCCTTGCCTTACATTGTCTTATCCTGACTTGCCTTATCATGGTAGACATGTTGTCTTACCTAGCCTTGCCTTACCATGGTGCCCATGGTATTTTGTCTTGCCTTGCTTTGCCTTGCCTTGATTTACAGTAGTTTCCATGATGCCTTGCTTGCCTTGCCTTACCATGGTGCCCATGATGCCTTTCATTGACTTGTCCTGCCTTGCCTTGCATGCCTTGCATTGCCTAGCCTTGCCTTACCTTACCATCGTGCCCATGGCCCCTTGCCTTCCCTTGCTTTGCCTTTTCATTTTGGTCCATGGTGTCTTGCCTTTCATTGCCTTTCCTTTTCCTTGCCTTGTTTTGCCTTGCCATAGCACAGTGCCCAGGGGTGCATTGCCTTGTCTTGCCTTGCCTTGATTTACCATGATGCCCATAGGACCATGCCTTGCCTTTTCTTTCCCTACCATGGTGCCAACGATGTCCTGCCTTCCTGGCTTTCCCATACCATGGTGCCCATGTTGCCTTTTCTTCCATGCCTTGCCTTTCCATGCTGCCCATGGTCCCTTGCCTTGCCTTCCCTTGCCTTACCATGGTGCCCATAGTGCCGTGTATTGTATTGCCTTCCCTTACCAAGTTGCCTATGGTGACTTGCCTTGCCTTGGCTTGCTTTGCCTTCCCGTACCATGGTCCCAATGCTGCCCATAAGTTCTTTGCCTTAATTTCCCTTACATGCAGCACATGTTGCCTTGCATTTTTTACCATGGTGCCAATAGTGCCTTGCCTTGCCTTCATTGCGTTGCTTTGCCTTGCACTACCATGGTGCCCATAGTGTGGTGACTTGCCTTGCCTTGCTTTACCAGGGTGTCCATGATATATTGCATTGTCTTGCCTTGCCTTGCCTTGTGATTCCTTACCAGTGTTTCCATTGGGCCTTGCCTTGCCTTGCCTTGCCATACCATGGTGCCCATGATGCTTTGCTTTGCTTTGCCTTGCCTTAACATGGCTCCCATGGTGCCTTCCTTTGCCTTGCATTGGTTTGCCTTGACTTACGATGGTGCCCCTGCTTCCCATGGTGCCTTGAATTACCTTATGTTGCCTTACCATGCTTCATATGGGGCCATGTCTTGCCTTGCCTTTTCTTTGCCATACCATGGAGCCCAGAGTTCATTGCCTTGTTTTCCCTTTCCTTGCCTTACCATGGGGCCAATGGTGACTTGCCTTGGCTTGCTCTGGTTTGCCTTGCCTTACGATGGTGCCCATGTGGCCCATGCTATCTTGCCTTCCCTTGCCTTGCCATGGTGCCATGGTGCCTTGACTCGTCTTGGCTTACCTAGCTTTGCCTTACCGTGGTGCCCATGGTGCCTTACATTTCCTTGCCTTACCATGGTGCCCATGTTGCCTTGCCTTTCCTTGCCTTGCCTTTCTTTGCCTTACCACAGTATTTCTGGTGCCTTGCTTTGCCTTGTTTAGCCTTAACTTACTGCCTATTGTTCCTTCTCTTGCCTTACCATCTTGCCCATGTTGCCTTGTCTTGCTTTGCCTCATCATGGAGCCCATGTTGCCTTACCTTGCCTGGCCTTACAAGGGTGCCCATGGTGCCTTGAATTACCTTCACTTGCCTTCCTTGACTTCCCATGATGACCATGGTGCCATGTTTTGCCTTACTTTAAAATTGTGCTCATGGTGCTTTGTCCTGCTTTGCCTTGCTTTACCATGGTGCCCATGGTCCCTTGCCTTGACTTATCATGGTACCAATGGTGCCTTGCTTTTCAGATGGTGCCGAAGGTGTCTTGCCTTGCCTTTCTTTATGATGGTGCCCTTAGTGCATTTCCTTTCATTTCCTTGACTTGTCTTGCCCTACCACGGTGACAATGGTGCCTTGCCTTGCCTTGCCTTACCATGGTGCCCATTTAACTATCATTGCCTTGCATTACCATGTAACCCATGGTGCCTTTTCTTGCCTCGGCTTCCCGTGCCTTACCATGGTGCCCATGGTTCCTTGTTTGCCTTGCCCTACCATGGTGCCTATGGTGCCTTGCGTTGCCTTGCTTTGCCTTCCATGGTGCCCTTTGTGCCTTGCCTTGCCTTGGCTTGCCTTGACATGGTGCCCATTGTACTTTGTGTTGACTTGCCTTGCATTACCATGGTGCTCATAGTGCCTTATCTTGTCTTGTGTTGCCTAACCATGGTGCTCATGGTGACTTGCCTTGCGTTGCCTTGCTTTCTCATGGGGCCTATGGTGCCTTTTCTTGCCTTGCCTTACCATGGTGCCTATAGTGACTTTCGTTGCCTTGCCTTGTTAAATCATGATTCTCATGTTGCCTTGCCTTACCTTGCCTTACCATGGTGCCCATGGTACCTTTCCCTTGCCTTGCTTTGTTTTAACATGGTGACCATGGTGCGTTGCCTAACCTTGTTTTGCCTTGCCTTGACTTATCATGGTGCCCATGGTAACGTTACTTACCTTCCCTTACCATGGGGCCCATGGTGTCTGCTTTTGCATTGACTTGCCTTGCCTTACCATGGTACCCATAGTGCCTTGTCTTTCATTGAGTTACCATTGTTCCAATAGTACTGTGTCTTGCCTTGCTTTGCCTTGCCATACCATGGTGCCCATCGTGCATTTCCTTTCCTTGCCTTGTTCTACCATGGTGCACATGCTTCCCTGCCTTGCCTTTCTTTGCCTGACCATGGTGCCCATGGTGCCTTCCTTGCCTTGCATTGCCTTGCCTTGCCTTATCGTGGTTCACATCGTGCCTTGCATTGCCTTGTTTTGTCTTACCATTATTCCCATGGGGCCTTGTCTTGCCTTGCCTTACCATATTGCCCATGGTGCCTTGTCTTGACTTTCCTTGCCTTACAATGGTACCCAGGATGCCTTGCCTTTCCTTGAATTGCCCTACAATCTTGCCCATGGTACCTTTACTTTCCTGTTTTGCCTTGCTTTACCATGATGCCCATGGTGCATGGCCTTGCCTTCCTTTGTTTTACCATGATTCCCATAGAGCCTTGCTGTACCTTCCCTTGCGATGGCCAAGTTGTATTCCCTTTCCTTGCCTTCCCTTACCATTGTGCCCATGGTGCCTTGTCTCCCTTAACTTGCCTTTACCATGGTGTGCATGATGCCTTGCCTTGCCTTACCATGGTGCCCATGGGCCTTGCCTTGAATTACCATGGTGACAATTGAGCTTTGCCTTGCTTTGCCTTACATTGCTGCCCATTGTGCCTTGCCATGCTTTGCCTTGCCTTACCATGGTGCCGAGGGTCGATTGCCTTGAATTTCAACGGTGCTAATGGTGCATTTCCATGCTCTACCTTTCCTTACCATAGTGCCCATGGTGCCATGTCTTGCATTTGCTTCCCACGTGCCCATGGTGCCTTTCATTTTCTTTAATATCCTTCCTTGGATTTACCATAGTACCAATGGTGCCTTGCCTTGCCTTGCCTTGCCTGTTCTTGGTGTCCATAATGTCTTACCTTGCCTTGCCTACTTTACCATGGTGCCAATGGTGCCTTTCCTTGCCTGGCCTTGCCTTCCCTTACCATGGTGCTCCTGCTGCCTTGCTTTGCCTTGCCTTCCATAGTGCCCATGTTGTCTTTTCTTGCCTTGCCTTGTCATACCATGGTGCCCTGTGTGCCTTGCCTTGACGTGCCTTGACTTGCCATGATGCTGATGGTGACTTTCCTTGCCTTGGCTTGCCTAACCACAGTGCCCATAATGCATTGCCTTGCATTGCCTTCCCATTGAGCCCATGGTGCCTTGCCTTACCTTGAATTGCCTTACCATAGTTACCATGGTGTCTTTCCTTGACTTGCATTCCCATTTTGCCCACGGTTCCATACCTTGCCTTCCATTACCATGGTGTCCATGGTGCCTTGCCTTACCTTGCCTTTCCTTATTATGGTGCCTATGTTGCCTTTCCTTTCCTTGCCTTACCGTGGTGCCCATTGTGTCATGCATTGCCTTGCATTGTTTTGCCTTACCTTGGTACCAAGGTTACCTTGTTTTGTCCTGCCTTGCTTTCTGTTAGCATGGTGACCATAGTGTCTTGTCTTGCCTTGCCTTACTTTGTTGCCCACTGTGACTTGCCATTCCTGCCCTTCCTTGTCTTACCATGGTGCACATGCTGCCTTGCCTTGCATTGCCTTGCCCTACTATGGTGCCCATTTTCCTTGCCCGAATTCTCTTGCCTTAAAATAGTGCCTAATTTGCCCTGCCTTACCTTGCCTTGCATTACCATGGTACCCATTGTGCCTTGCCTTGCCTTGTTTTGCCTTACCGTGGTACCTAGGATAAATTGTTTTGCCTTGCCTTGCCTTAACATGGTGACCATACTTCCTTGCCTTGCATTGTCTAGCCTTACCTTGGTGCCCACTGTGGCCTTTCGTTGCCTGCCTTGCCTTCCCTTCGTATGGTGCCCATGAGGCTGTGTCCTGCCTTGCCTTGCCTTGTCTTACCTTGCCTAACCGTGGTGCTCATATTGCCTTGCCTTGCCTTACTGTGGTGACTTTCATGCCATGCCTTGCCTAGCCATGCCTTATTATGGCGCCCATAGTGCCTTGCCTTGCCTTCCCATCGTGTTCATGGTTGCTTGCCCTCTGTTGCCTTACCTTGCTTTACCATGGTGCCCATGATGCTCTCCCTTGCCTTCCCTTAGCATGGTGCCCATGGTGCCTTGCCTTGCATTACCATGGCGCTCACATTGCCTTGCCTTGCCTTGACTTACCATGGTGCGCATAGTGCCTTGCCTTGCCTTTACATAACATGATGCCCATGGTGCCTTCCATTCCCTTGCCTAATCAAGGTGCTCATGGTGCATTGTCTTTCATTCCTTTTCCTTGTCTTACCCTACTACGGTGCCCTTGGTGCCTTGCATTGCCTTGCCTTCCCTTTCCATAGTTCCATGGTGCCTTGCTAGCCTTGCCATGCCACTTCATTGTGCTTATGGTACGTTGCCTTGCCGTGCCATAATGTACCATGCTATTCATGGTACCTTGCCTTATCTGGCCTTGCCCTACCTTGGTGCCCCATAGTGTCTTGACTTGCCTTGCCTTATCATGGTGCCCCCTGGAGCCTTGCCATACCTTGTCTTGCCTTACTAAAGTGCCCAGGGTGCCTTACTTTGCTTTACCTAGCCTTGCCTTACCATGGTTCTCATGGTGTGTTTCCCCTGCCTTGCCTTGCCTTACCATGGTGCTCATAGTGCCTAGGCTTGCCTCGCCTTGCCATAGCATGATTACCATGGTGCCTTGCCTTTCCTTGCCTTGCCTTACCGTTGTGCTCTTATTGGCTTAACTTCCCTTGCCTTTTCTTGCTCTACCATGGTGCCTATGTTTCCTTGCCTTGCCTTGCCTTACCATGGTGCCTTGCCTTGTCTTGCTTTGTCTTGCCATACCATGCTGCCCATGGCGCCTTGCCTTCCCTTGACTTGACTTGCCTCCCCACTTTCCCCCATGGCACCTTGCCTTACCATGGTGCCCTTGAAGCCTTGCCTTGCCTTGCCTTGTGATGTTGCTCATGGTGCCTTGCCATGACTTGCCTTGCCGTATCATGGTGTCCATGGTGCTCTGCCTTGCCTTGCCTTACTATGGTGCCCATGGTACCTTACCTTCTCTTGTCTTGCTTGCCTTACCATGGTGCTTATGGTGCCTTGCTTTGCCTTGCATTGCCTTACCATGCTGCCATTGGTGTCTTTGTTTGCATTGCCTTGCCTTACAACGGTGCCCCTTGTGTGTTTCCTTGCCTTGCCTTAGCATGGTGCCCATGTTGCCTTTTTTGACTTACCTTGCCTTGTATTACCATGGTGCACAAGCTGCTATCATGATGTCCTGCTTGCCTTGTCTTTCCTTGCCTTGTCTAACTATGATGCCTCGGGTGTCTTGACTTTCCTTGCCTTGCCTTATCATGATGCCCTGGGTGCCTTAACTTTCCTTACCTTACATTACCATGGTGCTAATGTAATTGCCTTTCCTTGCCTTACATTACCATGGTGCTTTGCATTGCCTTTCCTTGCCTTACGATGTTGCCTATGGTGGACCTTGCCTTGCCTAAACATAGTACCCATGGTGTCTTGCCATGCCTTGCCTTACTATGGTGGCAATAGTGCCTTGCCTTGCATTATTTTGCATTACCATGTTGCATATAGTGCCTAGGCTTTACTTTCCTCACCTTATCGTGGTGCTGATTGTGCCTTGAATTGCCTAACCATGGTGCCCATGGATGCCTTGCATTGACCAGCCTTCCGATGCTGTCCATGGTGCCTTGCCTTCCCTTGCCATGCCTTACCATGGTACCCATAGAGCCATGTCTTGCCTTTTCTTAGCATGGTGCCCATTATGCCTTGCCTTGCCTTGTGCTGCTTTATCTTGCTGTACATGGTGCCTTCTTTTGCCTTTCTTTACCATGCCTTGCCTTGCCTTACCATGATGCACCTTGCCTTACCACAGTGCCTTGTACTGCTGTGCTCCGCCTTACCACAGTGACCTTATTACCTTACCATGGTGCTCATGGTACCTTGCCTCTTCTTCCCTACCTTGTCCTAAAATGATGCCCATGGTGACTTGCCTTGCCTTGTCTTAACATACTACCCATTGTGCCTTAACTTACCTTGGTTATTTTGACTTATACATTGTGCCTATATGCCTTTCCTTGCCTTGCCTTACCGTGGTGTCCATGTGCCTTGCCTTGGCTTACAATGGTGCCCATGCTGCCTTACCTTCTCTTGCCTTCCCTTGCCTTGTCTTGTCATGTTGCTGTGCCTTGCCTTTCCTTGCCTTGCTTTGTCTTGACTTACCATGGGGCCATGGTGCCTGGTCTTGACTAGCCTTCCCATGATGCCCATGGTTCTTTACCTTGCCTTGCCTTGCCTTACCATGGTGCCCATGGTGCCTTACCTTCCCTTGCCTTCATTGGCCTTAACATGGTGACCATAGTGCCTTACCTGACTTATCATGATGCCCATGGTGCCTTGCCTTGCCTTACTACAGTGTTCATGGTGACTTGCCATGCCTTGCTTTACCCTGCCATGATCCCCATTGTACTTTGCCTTGCTTGCCTTGCTTTGCCTTGCCTTGCCATAATGCACATCATAACTTCCATTGCCTTGTCTTGCTTTGCCTAACCATGGTGCCCATGGTGCCTTGCATTGCCTTGCTTTTCCTCTTTACCATGTTGCCCATAGTGCTCTTCATTGGTTTGCCTTGCCTTGCCTTACCATGGGACACGTTGCCTAGCTTTGCATTATCATGTTCTCCATGGTCTCTTGCCTTGCCTTGCCCTGTATTACCATGGTTGCCATGGTGTCTTGCCTTGCCTTATGATGGTCACATGGTGCCTTGACTTTCTTTGCCTTGACTTGACGTACCTTCCCATGGTGCCCATGGTGCCTTGCCTTGTCTTACCACGGTGCTGATGGTGACTCACATTGCCTTGCCATGCCTTACCATTTTGCACATGGTGAGTTGTCTTGCCTTGCCTTACCATATTGTCCATGGCGCATTGCCTTGCCTTCTCTTGCTATGTCTTGCCTTGCCATATCATGGTGATCTTGGTGCCTTGCCTAGCCTTGCCTTGGTTTGCCTTGCCTTAACATTGTGCCCATGCTGCCATGGCACCTTGCCTGGCCTTGCCTTACCTTGGTGCCCATGGTACCTTGCCTTTCCTTGCCTTGCTTTGCCTAACCATGGTGCCCATGGTGCCATGCAGTACCTTACCTTCACTAACCATGGTTGCCATGGTGCCTTGCCTTGCCTTTGCCTTACCAAGATGCCCATCGTGTACTGCCTTGCCTTGCCTTCACATGGGGCTCTTATTGCCTAGGCATCCCTTTCTTTGCCTTTCCATGGTGCCCATGGTGCTTTTCCTTGCCTTGCCTTACCATGCTGCTCATGGTTCCTTACCTTGCCTTGCCTTCTCTTCTGGTCCATGGTGCCTTGCCGTCCTTGACTTTTTGCCTTGCTGTGCCTTACCATGTTACCTATTGTGCCTTGACGTGCTTTGCCTTGCCTTTTTTTCTTTTTACCAAGGTGCACATGGTGCCTTGCGTTCCCTTCCCTTCCTTTACCATGTTGAACATGGTGCCATGCCTTGCCTTACCATGGTGCCCATGGTGCCTTGCTGTGCCTTGCCTTACCTTGGTGCTTTGTCTTGCCTTGCCTTGCCTTCCCTTGCCTTACCATGGTGTCCATGCTGCCTTGCCTTGACATACCTTTCCTTACCATGTTGTCCATGGTGCCTTGCCTTGCCTTACCATGGTGTCCATAGAGCCTTGCCTTGCCTTGTTTTACCCTTGCTTTGCCTTACCATGGTGTCAGTGGTGTCTTGCCTTGCCTTACCTTGGTGCCCATGGTGTCATGCATTGCCTTGCCTAACCATGCTGCACATGCTGCCTTGACTTTCCTTCCCATGTTGCCAATGGTGACCTGCCTTGCCTTACCATAGTTCACATGATGCCTTGCCTTACCTTACCACGGTGTCCATGGTGTATTGCCTTGACCTACAATGGTGCCTGTGGTTCCTTGCCTTGCCTTGTCTTGCCTTACTGTGGTGCCCATCATGCTTTGCCTTGTCTTACTATAGTGCACATGGTGCCTTGCATGGCCTTGCTATGCCTTGTCATGATGCTCATGGTATCTTGCCTTTCCTTGCCTTACTATTGTGCCCATGGTGTTTGCATTTTTTTGTTGCCTTACAATTAGGTCAATGATGCCCTGCCTTGCCTTGACTTGCCTTACCATGGCGCCCGTAATGCCATGTTTTACCTTGCCTTGCCTTACCATGATGCCCATCATAACTTCCCTTGCCTACCTTTCCTTGCTTTACCATGGTGCCAATTGTGCACATAGTGCCCAGCCAAACCTTCCCTTTCCATGGTGCCCATAGTGCCTTTCCTCTCCTTGACTTGCAATTCCTTACCATGGAGCAGATGATGCCAGCCTTGCCTTATCGTGTGACAAATGGTGCCTTGCCTCGCCTTGTTTTGGCCCTGCTTTCCCTTACCATGATGTCAATGGTGTCTTGCCTTGCCTTACCATGGTGCCCATAGTGCCATGCCTTTCCTGACCATCATGCCCATTGTGCCTTGCCTTGCTTTGCCTTGCCATGTTTTGTTTTTACCGTGGTGCCCATGGTGCCTTGCTTTGCCATGTCTTGCCTTACCATAGTGCCCAGGGTGCCTTGCCTTGCCTTAACATGGTGCCCAGGTTGCTTTGCTGTGCCTTGATTTGCCTTACTGTGATGCCCATGGTGCCTTCCCTTCCCTTACCAATGTTTCCAATGAGCCTTGTCTAGCATTACCAAGCTTCTCATGGTGCCTTGCCTTGCTTTACCATGCTGCCCACAATAAAGTCTAGACTTGCCTTACCATGTAGCCCATTGTGTCATGCCTTACCTTGCCTGAACATGGTGCCATGCCGTGACTTATCATGGAGCACATGTTGCCTTGCCATGCCTTTCCTTTCCATCATCCCCTGTGGCTTTCACTTGACTTTCCTTGTCTTGCCTTACCATGGTGCACATGCTGTCTTGCCATGCCTTAACATAGTGCCCATGGTGCCTTGCTGTGCCTTGCCTTGTCTTACCATGTTTCCCATGGTGACTTGCCTTGCCTAACTTTGCCTTACCTTGCCTTGCCCCACCATGGTGACCAAAGAGCCTAGGCTTACTTTCCTGGCCTTACCATGGTGCCCACAGTGACTTGTCTTGCCTTGCCTTAGCATTGTGCCAATGGTGCCTAACTTGCCATGCCTTACCTTACCTTGGTGCCTATGGTGCAGTGCCTTGCCGTGCCTTGACTTTCCTTACCATGTTGCCCAAGGTGCCTTGCCATGCCTCGTCTTCCCTGACAGTGGTGCCCATGGTGCCTTACCTTGCCAGGTCTTTCCATTTTGCCCATGGTGGCTTGCCTTACCTTGCCTTAGCCTGGTGCTCGTGGTGTCTTGCCTTGCCTTGCCTTGCTTTGCCTTACCATGGTTTCCAGGATACCTTGTTTTGCCTTGCCTTGCCTTACCATGTTTCCCATCGTAACTTACCTTGCCTTACCAGGGTGCCCAACCTTGCCTTGCCTTCCCTTACCATCATGCACATGGTATTATTCCATTCCTTGCCTTGCCTTACCATAGGGCACATGATGCCAAGCTTTGCCTTACCATGGTGCCCATGATGCCTTGCCATGCTGTGTTTTTGCCTTGCTTTGCATTACCGTGGTTCCCATGGTGCCGAGCCTTGCCTTGTTTTACTATGGTGCCCATGGTGATTTGCTTTTCCTTACCATGTTGCCAATGGTGACTTGCATTTTCTTACCATGATTTTCGTGGTTCCTTCCCTGACCTTACGACGGTGTCCATGGTGCCTTGCTTTGCACTACCATGGTGCCTGTGGTCTTTATCTTGCCTTGTCTTGCCTTACCATGGTGCACATGATGCCTTACCTTGTCTAACCAATGTGCCCATGGTGCCTAGCATGGCCTTGCCTTTCCTTACCATGGTGTCCATGGTAACTTGCCTTACCTTGAATTACAATGGTGCCCATGGTGCTTTGCCTTTTCATGCCTTTTCTTACCATGGTGCCAAATATGCCTTCCTGTGTCATGCTTTGTCTTGCCTAACCATGTTGCCCATGGTGTCTTGCCTTGCCTTACCATGGTGCCAATGGTGCCTTGCATTTCCTTGCATTACCATGGTGCCCACAGTGCCTAGGCTTCACTTGCCTTGCTTAACCATGGAGCCCATGGTGCCCTGCCTTGCCTTGCCTTTCCATGGTGCCCATGGTACCCTACCTTGCCTTGCCTTGCCGTACATTGTTGCCCATGTTCCTTGCCTTGTGTTGCCTTACCATGGTGCCCATGGTTTCCTGACTTGAATTTCTCCTTGCCTTGCCTTGCCATGGTGGCCATGCTGCTTTTACTTGCCTTTCCATATTGCCCATGGTGCCTTACCTTGTGTTGCCTAACCATGGTACCCATAGTGCTTTGCCTTGCCTTTGTTTGCCCTACCTTGGTGCCCATGGTGCTTTGTCTTGCATTGCCTTGCCTTACCATGGTGTCTCTGGTACCTTGCCTTCCCTTTCTTGACCTACCATGTTGCCCATTATGCCTTGACTTGCCTTGCCTTGCCATAGTGCCCATATTGCCTTGACTTTCATTGCCTTGCCTTACCATGGTGCCCATGTTGAATTGCCTTGCCTTGACTTACCGTGGTGTCCATGGTGCCTGGCCTTGTCTTGCCTTGCCTTACAGTGTTGCCCATGGTGCTTTGCAATGTTTTGTCTAGCCTTACCAAGGTGCCCATTGTGTCATAACTTGCTTTGCATTCCCATGCCATACAAGGGAGCCCATGGTGCCATGTTTCGCTGTGAATTGCCTTGCCTTTCCATGGTGCTCATGGTGCCTTGCCTTGCCTTGCATTGGTTTGCCTTGACTTACCATGGTGCCCCTGCTGCCTAATGTGCCTTGCCTTACCTTCCCTTGCCTTACATTGGTGCCCCTGATGCCATGTTTTGCTATGCCTTTGCTTGCCAATTCATAGTGCCCAAGGTGCCTTGCCTTATCATGATGTCCATGGTACCTTACCTTGTGTCTGCTTTGTTTGCCTACCCTTACGAAGGTGACCATGTTGCACATGGTGCCCCAGCCTTTCCTTGCCTCAAAATTGTGCCCATTATGCCTTGCATTGTCTTGACTTGCACTACCATGGTGCCCATGGTGTCTTCCCTTGCCTTGTGGTAGTGCCCATGGTGACTTTTCTTGCCTTTCTTTGCCTTGCATTCCCATGGTACCCATGGTATGTTAGCTTTTCTTACCATGGTTCCCATGGCCCCTTACCTTGCCTTCATTGGCCTTGCCTTGCCTTACCATGATGCCCCATAGTGCCTTGCCTGGCTTAGCTTTGCCTTACCATGCGGTACATTGTACATTGCGTTGACTTGCCTTGCCTCCCCCATGGTACCCATGGTGCTATGCCTTGCCTTGCTTTCACTTGCCTTGCTTTGTCTTTCCTTACCATGTTGCCCATGGTTCATTTCCTTACCATTCCTTGCCATATTTTGTTTTACCTTGGTACCCATGGTGCCTTGCATTGCCTAGACTTTTTTGCCTTGCCTTGCCATGGTGCCCAGGGTGTCTTGCCTTACCTTACCACGGTGCCCATGGTGCTTTGCCTTGCCTTGCTTTTCCTTACCACAGTGCCCATGGGGCATTACCTTTCTTTATCATTGGTCCTATGGTGTCTTGACTTGTCTTACCATGGTTCCAATGGTGCTTTGCCTTGCTTTACCATGGTGCCCATGGTGCTTTGTCTTGCCTTACCATGGTGCCAATGGTGACTTGCCTTGCCTTACCATATTGCCCATGGTGCCCTTGGATTTTCTTGCCTTACCCTACTGCCCATCATGCTTTGTCTTGCCTTGACTTGCATTACCATGCTGCCCATGGTGCCTTGCCTTGTCTTGCCTTGCCATACCATGTGGCCCATGTTGCCTTTAGTTGCCTTCCCTTACTATGGTTCCCATGGTGCCTTGCCTTGTCTTGCCTTGCCTTACCATATTGCCTGTGGTGCCCTTGTCTTTCCTTGCCTTACCCTGCTGTCCATGGTGCCTTGCCTTTCCTTGCCTTCCAATACTATGCTCCCCATGGTGCCTTACCTTGTCTTGCCTTGCCTTACCATGTGGCCCATGTTGCCTTTAGTTCCCTTCCCTTACCATGGTTCCCATGGTGCCTTGCCTTGTCTTGCCTTGCTTTAACATGGTGCCCACTGTGCCTTGCCTTAACTTTCCATGGGGCCAATCATGCCCAACTGTGCCTTTCTTTGCCTTGCCCTAAAAAGGTGACCTTTGTGCCTTGACTTGCGTTGCCTTGCATTACCATGGTGTCCATGGTGCCTTGCCTTGCCTTACCATGGTGCCTCTGGTGCATTGCCATTCCTTATTTTGCCTTACCATAGTGCCCATGTTGCCTTGACTTGTCATGCCTCATCATGGTTCCCATGTTGCCTTGCCCTTTCCTTGCCTTACCAGGGTGAACATGGTGCCTTGTCTTGCATTGGCTTGCCTTCTTTGCCTTCCCATGGTTCCCATGGTGCCTTGCTTTGCCTTGCTTTGCCTTCCCATGGTTCTTATGTAGCCTTGCCTTTCCTTGCCCTACTATGGTGCCCCTTGTGCCTTGACTTGCATTGACCTGCTTACCATGGTGCCAAGGATTCCTTGTCTTGTACTGCCTTTCCTTTTCATGGATCCCATGGTGCCTTGCTTTGCCTTGCCTCCCCATGGTGCCAATGGTGCCATATCTTGCCTTACCTTACCACGGTACCCATGGTGCCTTGACATGACTTCTTATGATGTCCATGGTGCTGTGTTGTGCCTTGCCTTGCCTTCCCTTCCCTCACCATGGTACCCATCGTGCCTTGCCTTGCAATGCCTTGCCCATTTTTCCTTCCCTTGCCTTACAATGGTGCACATGGTGACTTGCTTGCCTTTTCTTGCCTTGCCTTACCGTGGTGCCTATAGTATGTTGCCTTTTCCTTACCATGATTCCCATGCTGCCTTGCCTTCACTTGCTTTATCTTGACTTGTAATGGTGCCCATGGTACCTTGCCTTGTTTAGCTTTGTTTTTTCCATGGAGCCCATCATAACTTGCCTTGCCTTGCCTTGCCTCACCATGATAATCCATGGTGCTTTGCCTTACTTTGCCTTCACTTGCCTTGCCTTGACTTTCCTTACCATGATGCCCAGGGTGCATTGCCATGCCTTTACTTGTTGTGTTTGGTTTTAACGTGGTACACATTGTGCCTTCCCTTGCCTTGCCTTGTCTTGCCTTGGTGCCCATTGTGCCTTGCCTTGCCTTACTATGGTGCCCATGGTGGCATTCTTGCCTTGTCTTGCCTTGCTTTGCCTTACCATGTTGCCCAGTGCACCTTGCCTTGCCTTGCCTTACCACGTTGCCTTTGGTGTTTTGCCTTGCCTTGCTTTTCCTTACCCTGGTGTCCATGGTGCAATCCCCTGACCTTACCATTGTTCCTATGATGCCTTGATTTGTCTTACCATGGTTCCCATGGTGCTTTGCCTTGCTTTACCATGGTGCCCATGATACTTTGCCTTGTTATGCCTTATCATGGTGCCCATGGTGGCTTGAAGTGCCTGCTATACTTTAACATGGTGCCTATGGTGCCTTGCCTTGCCTTGTCTTGCCTTACCATGGAGCTCATGGTTCCTAGCCTGGTCTTGCCTTGCCTTACCGTGGTGCCCATGGTGCCATTCTTGTCTTGCCTTGCTTTGATTTGCCTTACCATGTTGCCCACGGTGCCTTGCCTTGTCTTGCCTTACCATGGTGACCATGGTGTCTTGCCATGCCTTGCCTTGTCATACCATGGTGCCAGTGGTCCCTTGTCATGCTGTGCTTTCCGTTTGTTGCCTTACCATGGTGTTATGATGACGTTTCTTGTATTGTCTTGCATTACCATGGTGCCCATTGTGTCTTGCCATGCCTTGCCTTGCCTTCCCTTGCCTTGGTGCCAGTTTTTACCTGTCTTGCCTTCTTTTGCCTTGCCTTTTTCTTACCCTGGTGCCCATGGTGCCTTGGCTTGCAATGCCTTTCCTTCCCATGGTGCCTTGTCTTGCCTTGATTGCCTTACCATGGTGCCATGGTGCCTTGCCTTCCCTTTCCTTACCATGGTGCCTTTGTGCCACGACTTGCCATGAATTACCTAGCCTTACCAGATTGCCCATGGTGCCTTGTCTTGCTTTACCTCCACTTGCCATACCATGGTGCCCATAGTGCCTTGCCTTATCTTGCCTGACTTTGCCTTGCCTTGCCTTACCATGGTGCCCATTGTGCCCTGCCTTGCCCTGCCCTGGCTTGCCTTCCTTACCTTGGTGCCCATGCTGCCCACGTTGCCTTCCCTTGCCGTGTCTTACCATAGTGCTCATGATGCCTTTCCTTCCCTTTCTTTGCAATACCATAGTGCCCATGGTGCCTTGGCTGTTTCTGGATGATTGGGCAGGTGTGATGATCATGGAGCTGTGGGCTTCCATCCCGATGTGGGACAGAGACACTCTTTCAGTCTCCATGTCCCACTGGATAGCAGCTTCACTGGCCTTTTTCCTATCCACAAGGAAGTGTTGCAATTCACCTTCCCTTTCTCTCTTATTCTTGAGGACCATCCAGCTCCTCTGTTCCTGGGGAAACTGCCTTCAAGCACTGAATATTTTGGCTGCCATGGATGCCAGGGAGTGGGCAAAAGCGATTGGGTTTTGCTGGGTGCAAGGGAGGTTGCTTCAGGGGTACCTGCCCGGTGGCAGTGTGAGGACACAATGCTATGGGGCCCATGGGATCTCCCTGTGCCCCAGCAAGGTCCTTCCTGCCTCTCTCCATTGTAATCCCTTTCCCGCTTACCCAGGTGGGATCCAAAATGGCATCTGAGACAGAGTCCATAGAGCCCATCAGGAGCCCTGAATCTCCTCTTCTGCTGAGAGCTGAAGCAGAAAACGGCTCCCTCGTGGAGGCCCTGAGGACATGAGTCCTATGGGTTTGAACCTGGATTGGTCTCCTGCATGCCCCTTTTCCAGGCCTCCCCCAAATACACTGCTTTTTCCACCGCTTTCTCTGTCACCATATCTGCCCCAGCCATTTCTAAAGGGGACACAGACTGACTTCCTGCAGTAATCCGCATGTTGAGTTTGCCTCACCAGTACACATACCAAAGGCACGAGCTGCTCCTTGGATCATAGTGACCTTCACCATTGTCCCGGTGATGTGTTCTTGAGACGTCACAAAGTAAAAGTCCCATGTGGCAGTGTCAGGAACAGGGCTCAGGACCTTCCTTGCCAGTACTTCCACAGGATAGTCTCCAAAGGCCAGGATTCACTGAAGGCAGGCCAGGAGGAATAGACCTCAGGTGGAGGGAGTGCCAGGGAAGCAGAACGGTATTCCAGTCTCAGGCATGTGCCAACGTGGTACAGTTGAGTCTTCCCAAATGTTGTGCCCCGTTCATCTCCAGGACACATCTTCCTGTTTTCCCGTGGGCTGCTCTCACTGCTGTGTCCTAGTGGTGGAAAACAGAACCGTGCATCTTCAGGGTCTGCCTGGGGGTGAGTGATACATTGCCAGTGCTGTGTGTCTGTGTATGTGTAAGGGGTGTTTTTTGTGTGTGCACGCCTTGATGTCTCTCTCTAATTTCTCTCTGTCTTCTTTCCTGCTCCCTCTCTTTCTCACTCTCTGTGTCTTTGTTTTGGGATGTGTGTGCCCTGTGCACTGGAGGGCTTTTTGTTGCACAATGGCCTCTCTTTGGCTGAGTCTCTCCCCCACGTCTCTGCTTGGGTCATAGGCCGGTCATCAGTCGTTTCCCTGGTGGTTCCAGCTGGTGTTTGTGAAGGCCTGGGCAATATCGGACTAGCATGGGTTTCAGTCAACTCCCAATCCTGAGTGGGCTCTTTCTCAGGACCAAGACCCCCCAGTCATGGACAAAAGGCTCACCAGAGTTCACTGACCACCTCCAGGAGGGCTTCCCACTGACCTCAAAGAAGATGGTTTTCACTTCTCTCGCCATTGCCCTCATTAAGATATCTAGCCACAGCTCGAGACAGGGCTGGAACAGGACTCCAAGAACGGGATGTGGCAAGCATCTTTGTCACTCCAGCACCTGACTTTGAGGCCAAGTCAATCGTTTGGCACTCCTCATTGAAGTGGCATTTTGCTATATTTGACCTGGACTCTGTCCTAGGCTCTGTCCCCTCTCTTTATCTCTCTGCCCTGTTTCTGAGAAGCCTAAAGTCTTAGCGGTCTGGGTCACTGTCTTCAACAAGAACACTCCCCAGTCCAGCAAGGAGAAACTTCGTGGGGGATGTGTTCATGTCCGTTTCCCCCTCCAAACTCTTTCTGGATGATTGGACATGTGCGATGATCATAAAGCTCTGGACTTCCACCTTCCTGTGGGAGACGGATGCTCTCTTGGTCTTCATGTCCCACTGGATGGCTGCCCAGTTGGCCTTTTCCCACTGCACAAGGCTGTGTTGCAAGTCATCTCCCTTCCTCTCTCATACTAGAGGGCCATCTGGCTCTTGTCCTCCTGGGGAAATGTGCCTTCAAGCCCTGAATCTTTTGGCTGCCATGGATGCCAGGGAGCAAACCAAAGGGATTGGTTTTTGCTTGGTGCAGGGGAGGTTGCTTCCGGGGTACCTGCAGGGTGGAGGGGGTGGGGACACCACACCTTGGGGGACCATGGGATCTCTCTGTGCATGACAGACACCCTCCCCGCCTCTCTCTTGTAATCCCACTCCCGCTTATCCAGGTGTGATCCAACATGGGATCCAAGGTGTATTCCAGAGAGCCAATTGGGAGTCCTGAATCTCCTTTTCTGCCGGAAGCCAAAGCAGAAGACCACTCACCTGTGGAGGCTCTGAAGACACCAGTCCTTTGGGTTTGACCCTGGCTTGGTCTCACACAGGCCTCTTCCCAAGACCTCCCCAAACCTGTCACTTTCACAGCCGCTTTCTTCACCACCACCTCCACTGCAGCCATTTCTTAAAAGGCTGCAGACTGAGTTCTAGAAGAAGGTGCGAGCTGAGTCGACCTCCCCAGTGCATTTGGGCAAGGCATGAGCTGCTCCTCGGGTCAAGAGGGAATGGGATTATAATGGAGAGATGTGGGAAGGACATCGTTGGGGTCCAGAGAGATCACATGAATGGGAAAGAAGAGAGACAGAAATTACAGAGACATACAGGCACACACACACACAAACAAGACCCCTTCGACAAACACAGACACACAGCCGTGGCAGAGTATCACTCACCCCCAGGCTGTCCCTTAAGTTGCAGGGTTCTGTTGTCCACCACTAGGGCCCTCCAGTGAGAGGGCAGACCACAGGCACACATTCGTCCTGCAGATGACCAGGGCATGACATTTGGGAAGACTTATCTGTACCTTGTCAATGCAGGCCTGAGACTGCAATTCTGCCCTGCTTCCCCAGCACTCACTCCAACTGAGGTCTCTTCCCACCTGGCCCACCTTCCACGAATCATGGCCCCTGGAGACTATGCTGTAGACGTCCTGGCAAGGAGGGGCCTCAGCCCTGTTGCTGACACATTGCCACATGGGGCTTTTAATTTGTGACTTCTCAGGAACTCATCACCGGGGAAACCATGAATGTCACCATGACCTGAGGAGTGGCCCCAGCCTCGTGCTTGTGTCCTGGCAAGGCTGACTCAACTCACACCTGGCTCAAGGAAGTCAGGCTGCTGCCCCTTTAAAACATGTCTGCAGCAGAGTTGGTGGCAGAGAAAGCTTTGACGGAAGCGGTAGCTTGGAGAGGCCTGGGGAAAGGGGTTTGTGTGAGACCAAGCCAGGATCAAAACCATAGGACTGATGTCCTCAGGGCCTCCATGAGGGAGTGGTCTTCTGCTTCAGCTCCCAGTGGAAGAGCAGATGCAGGGTGACTAATGGGCTCTCTGGATTCCACGTCAGATCCCATGTTTGATGCCACTGGGGTAGGCAGAAATGGGATTACAATGGAGAGAAAGGAAAGGCCTCACTCGGGTATGGAGAGATCACATGGGCTCCAAGGCGTGGTTTCCCCAACCTGCTACATGGCAGGTATCCTGAAGGCAACCTCCCCTGCACCCAGCGAAACCTAATCCCTTTGGGTAGCTCCCCTGGCATCCATGGCAACCAAAAGATACAATGCTTGAAGTCACTTTCCCCAGGAGCAGAGGAGACAGATGGCTCTAAAGAATGAGAGAGGAAGAGCAGGTGAATTACAACACCACCTTGTGGAGATGGCAAATTCCAGCCAGGCAGCAATCCAATGGGACATGGAGACCGAGAGAGGATGGAAGCCTACAGCTCCATGATCATTGCACCCGTCAAATTAACCAGAAACAGCTTTGGAGGGGAAAATGGACATAAAACGCATCACCATGAAGTTTCCCCCTGCTGGACTGGGGAGTGTTCTCTGTTGAAAACACTGAGCCAGACCAGGAAGACTCTAGGCTTCTCAGAAATGGTACAGACAGTTATGAGGGAGGACAGAGCCTCAGCCAGAGTCCAGGCCAAATACAGCACATTGCCACCTCCACAGGCATCGGGGTTGGGGGGAGTGCCAAAAATTTGACTTGGCCAGAAGGGCCAGCATTGGAGTGACAGAGATATTTGCCACATCCCGTTCGTGGCACCCTTTCTGGCTCTGTGTCCAACTGTGGTTAGATTTCTCAATGAGGGCAAAGGTGAGAGAAGTGAGAAGCAACTTCTTTGAGATCGGTGGGTAGCCCTCCTGCAGGTGGACAGTGAGCTGTGGTGAGGATTTTGTCGAAAGCTGGAGGGTGTGATCACCTAGGTCCTAAGAAATAGGCCACTCAAGATGAAGAGGTGACTGAAACCCATGCTGGTCTGACTCAGCTCCTTCCCCATGTTGCCTAGGCCTTCACAAACTCCAGGTGGAACCACCAGGGAAATGACTGAGGATTGGCCATACGACCCAGGCAGAGACATGTGGAGAGGCTCAGTGAAAGAAAGGCTGTCTTGCAGGAATCCACACTATGTCACATAAGGCACATGCGCCTGACACACACACACACACACACACACACACACACAAATGCAGAGAGAGAGAAAGGGAGGGAGTGGGAGAAGAGAGAGATATAAATCAGAGAGAGACATAAAGGGGCATACATACAAACAAGACCTCTTCCACACACACAGACACACAGCTGTGTTAGACTATCACTCATCCCCAGGCAGCCCCTGAAGCTGCAGTTGTCTGTTGTCCAAAACTAGGACCCTCCGTTGAGAAAGCAGCCCACTGGCACACAAGCAGAGGTGTCCTGGAGATGACCAGGGGACATTTGGGGGGAGACTCACCTGTACCCCATTGGTGCTGGTCTGAGACTGGAATTTTGCACTGCTTCCCAGGGGCTCCCTCTGCCTAAGGTTTCTTCTTCCTGGCCCATATTTGACAAATCCTGGCCTCCGTAGACTATCCTGTGTGAAATCCTGTCGAGGACGGGCCTGAGCCCCTTTCCTGACACATTGCCATAGGGAGCTCCTCCTTTGTGACATATCAGGAACCTATCATCAGGGCAATGGTGAACGTCACTATGGCCAGAGAAGCGGCTCATGCCTCGTGCATGAGTATGGTGAGACTGACTCAGAAAACGCCTGGCTCTGGGAAGTCAGGTAGCCCCCCCCTTAAAAAATGGCTGCAATGAAGCAATAAGCTGTGGAAAGTGGCAGGTATTGGGAGGCCTGGGAAAGGGGTGACCCATGGCCAAACCTATAGGACTCGTGCCTCAGGGCCTCCCCAAGTGAGCCGCCTTCTTCTTCAGCTCCCAGGAAGAGTGGAGATTCAGGGCACTTGATGGGCTCCCGGACTCCACCTTGGATCTCATTTTGGATCACACCTGGGTAAGCAGGAATGGGATTACAATGGGAGAGAGATGGGAAGGGCATCACTCAGGCACAGAGAGATCCCATGGGACCAAAGGTGTGGTGTTCCCACCCCACTACCCATCAGGTACCCAGGACACAATCTCTCCTGCATCCAGCGAAACCCAAACCATTTTGATCACTCCCTGGCATCTGTGGCAGCCAAAAGTGTCAGTGGTTGAAGGCACTTTCCCAAGTAGCCGAGGAGCTGATGGCACTCAGGAATGACAGAGGAAGGGCAGGTGAATTGCAACACTGCCTTGTGGAGATGGCAAAGGCCAGCCAGACAGCCATCCAGTGAGACATGGAGACTGAGAGAGCCTCCCTGTCCCACATGGGGATGGAAGCCCAGAGCTCCATGATCATCACACCTTCCCAATCATCCAGAAACAGCTTTGGAGGGAGAAACAGAAATGAAACGCATCCCCACAATCTTTTCAGCCCCTGGACTGGGGGAGTGTTCTCTGCTGAAGACACTGGGCCAGACCAAGAAGCCTCTAGGTTTGTCAAAAATGGGACAGATAGAGAAAGAGGCAGGACAGAGGATAGACCAGAGACCAGGCCAAAGACAGCACAATGCCACCTCCATGGGCATCCCGGGGGGTAGTGACAAAAGGTTGACTTGGCCAGAAAGGCCAGTGTTGGAGTGACAGATATGTTTGCCACATTTGGTTCTTGGAGCCCTGTTCCGGCCCTGTGTCTAGCTGTGGCTAGATTTCTCAACAAGGGCAAAGGCGGAGAGAAGTGAGAACCATCTTCTTTCAGGTCGGTGGGCAAATCTCCTGCAGATGGTCAAGGATGGGGGCTGTTGTTGCCTTGGTCCTAGAGAGAGGTCACTCAGAATAGGGAGGTGACTGAACCCCATGCTGATTAACACAATGCCTGCCCCACGTTGCCCAGGCCTTCACAAATGCCAGTTGGAGCAGCCAGGGAAATGACTGATGACCAGCCATTCGACCCAGGAAGAGAGGTGGGGGAGAAGCTGAGCAAAAGAAAGGCCATCGTGCAAAAACCACCTCTAGCGCATAGGGCACAGGTGTCCCAACACACATACACACAGACACACACACACGCACACACACATGCAGAGAGTAAGAGAGGGCATGCAGAAGAGAGAGGGACAAATCAGACAGAGACATACAGGTACACACACATACAGGCACACACGCACAAACAACACCTTTTCCACACACACAGACACAAAGCAGTGGCATGGAATCACTCACTTCCAGGCAACCCCTGAAGCTGCAGGGTTTTGTTGTCCATCTCTAGCACCCTCTGGTGAGAGAGCCACCCACGGGCACATAGGCAGAGTTGTCCTGCAGATGACCAAGGCACATTTTTGGGGGAGATTCTCCTGTACCCTGTTGGCGCAGACCTGATCCTGGGATTCCACACTGCTTTCCTGGTGCTCCTTCTGCCTGAGGTCTTTTCCTCCTGGCCTACTTTCAGCGAATCCTGGCCTCCAGAGACTATCCTGTGGAAGTCCTGGTGAGGAGAGGCCTGAGCCCAGTTCCTGACACAATGCCACAGGGTTTCCTCCTATGTGACATCTCAGGAACCCAGTCATTGGGGCAATGGTGAACCTCACTATGACCCGAGGACCAGTTGATGCCTCATGCATGCGCACTAGTGAGGGGACTCAACTCGCTCCTGGTTCCCAGGAATTCAGGCTGCGGGCCCCCTTTATGAAATAGCTGTGAAGGAGTTGGCATCAGGGAGACAGGGTAAAGAAGGGGGTTTGGCTAGGCCTGGGAAAGGGGCATGGGAGAAACCAAGCGAGCGACAAACCCATAAGTCTCTTGTTTTCATGGTCTCCATGAAGCAGGCTTCTACTTCAGCTCCTGGCAGAAGAGGAGATTCAGGGTACCCAATGGACTCTCTGGACTTTGCCTTGGATCTTATGTTGGATCCCACATAGGTAAGTGGGAATGGAATTACAGTGGACAAGAAGAAGAAGGGCCTCGCGTGGGAGACAGAGATCACATGGTCTTCAAGGCATGGTGTTCTGAACCCGCCACCCAGCATGTTCCCAGGACACAACCTCCCATACACCCAGGAAAACCTAATCCCTTTGACCTGCTCCATGGCTTCCTTGGCAGCCAAAGTATTCAGTGCTTGAAGGCACATTCTCCAGGAGCAGAGGAGCCAAACGGTCCTCAAATATGAGAGAGGAAGGGAAGGTGAATTGCAACACTGCCTTGTGGAGAGGGCAAAGGCCAGAGGCAGCCATGCAGTGTCACATGGAGACCCAGAGAGCATCTGTATTCCACATGGGGATGGAAGCCCAGAGCTCCACAATCATGGCACCTGCCCAATCATCCAGAAACAGTTTTGCAGGGGGAAAAGGTTATGAAAGGTATCCCCACGAGATTTCCCCCTGCTGGAATAGGGGAGTGTTCTCTGTTGAAGACACTGAGCCAGACCAAGAATCCACCAGGCTTCTCAGAAATGGGACAGACAGAGAAAGAGGGGAGGAAGAGCCTTGGACAGATACAAATACAGCACACTGCCACCTCCCACTGGCATCAGGGGGCATCAGGGAGAGTAATTGGCCAGAAATGCCAGCATTGGAGTGACAGAGATCTTTGCCACATCCGGTTCTTGGCACCCTGTTCCCACCCTGTGTCAAGTTGTGGCTTGATTTCTGTTTGAGAGGAAAAGCAATGGAAGTGAGAACCATCTTCCTTGAGGTTGGTGGGCAGCCCTCCTGCAGGTGGACAGTGAGCTGTGATGAGGCTTTTGTCCATGGCTGGGGTGTGTGGTCATCTTGGCCCTAAGACATAGGCTGCTCACAATGGGTAGGTGACTGAAACCCATACTGGTCTGACACAGCTCCCCTCCCCCACTTTGCTCAGGCCTTCTTGAACACCAGCTGCAACTGCTGGGAAAATGAATGACTACAGGCCAAGCGACCCAGGCAGAGATGTGGGAAGACGCTCTGCAAAAGAGAGACTGTCGTGCAAGAAAGCATCCTCTGATGCACAGGGCACAATGGTCCCAATACATACACACACACACACACAATGCCCACACGCACAGATGCAGAGTGGGAGAAGAGGAGGGAGCAGGAAAGAAAGAGAGAGGGGAAATCAAGAGAGAGACATACAGGTGCACACACACACCGCTTGCACACACACAGACACAGCAGTGGCAATGTATCACTCACCCCCAGGCAGTCCCTGAAGCTACAGGGTTCTGTTGTCCACCACTAGGACCCTCAGGCAAGAGTGCAGCCCATCACACACAGGTACAGGTGTCCTGGAGATGGTCAGGGCATGACATTTGGGGGAGACTCGACTTGTACCCTGTTGGCACAGGCCTGAGTCTGGGATTCTGCACCACTTCTCCGGCACTCCCTATGCCTGAGGTTTTTTCTTCCTGGCCCACCTTCCACAAATCCTGCCCCCGGAGACTATACTGTGGATGTCATGGTGAGGAGAGAGATTTGAGCCCCATTCCTGACACAGTGCCACAGATGGTTCTTCCTTTGCAGTGTTTCAGGAACTCATCAGCAGAGCAACAGTGAACGTGACAATGACCCGAAGAGAGGCTCATGCCTCAGGCTTACACACTGGCAAGGCCAGCTTGACTTGTGTATGACTCCAGGAATCAGGCTACGGCCCCTTTAAGAAATGGCTATAGCAAAGGTGGTGGCAGAGGAAGTGGCGGCATAAGCAGCGGGTTTCGAAAGGCCTGGGAGAAGGGAAGTACCTGACAGCAAGCCAGGGTCAAACCCATAGGACTTGTGTCCTCAGGGCCTCCATGAGTGAGCGATCTTCTGCTTTGGTTCCCGGCAGAAGAGGAGATTCAGGGGGCCCAATGGGCTTTCCAAACTCTGCCCCAGATCCCATGTTGTATCCCACCTGGGTAAGTGGGTATGGGATTACAATGGAAAGAGGCAGGAAGGGCCTTGCTGGGCCACAGAGGTATCCCATGAACCCGCACAGCATGGTGTCCTCATCCCGACACCCAGCAGGTACTTTGGAAACAACCTCTTCCGCACCCAGTGAAGCCCAATCCTTTTGTTTTTGCTTTCTGGAATCCGTGACAGTCAATAGATTAAGTGTTTGAAGGCTCTTTCCCCAGTAGCAGAAGATCCGTATGGCCCTCAAGAATGAGAGAGAGGAAGGGCAGGTGTATTGCAACACCACCTTTTTGAGAGGGCAAAGGCCATCTAGGCAGCCATCGAGTGAAACATGGAGACCGAGAGAGTGTCCCTGTCTCACACGGTGATGGAAGCCCAGAGATCCGCCATCATCGCAACTGCCTAATCATCCAGAAACAGGTTTGGAGCTGGAAACAGACATGAAATGCATTGCAAATGAGGTTTCCCCCTGCTGGACTTGGTGGCGTTCTATGTTGAAGACACTTAGCCAGACCAAGAAGCCTCTAGGCATCTCAGAAATGGGGCACAGCAGAAAGAGGCAGGACAGATCCTAGGCCAGAGTCCAGGCCAAATACAGCACACTGCCCCACCTCGAGGGGGCATTGGGGGAAGAGGGGGAGTGCCAAAGGGTTGACTTGGCCAGAAAGGCCATAATCGTAGTGACAGGGATGCATGCCACATCCCGTTCTTGGAGTCTGTTCCAACCCTGTGTCGAGCTCTGGCTAGATTTCTCAATGAAGGCAAAGGCGAGAGTAGTGAGAATCATCTTCCTTGAGGTCAGTGGGCAGCCCTTCTACAGGTGGACAATGAGCTGTGGTGAGGCATTTGTTCATCGCTGGGAGGTGTAATCACCTTGCTCCTATGAAAGATGTTGCTCAGGATTGGGTGGTGACTGAAACCCATGCTGGTCCTGGGTGTGCCACTTTGTGACAGGGCCTAGGCCTGGATGCTCTCTAGGTCTCCATGTCCCACTGGATGGCAGCCTGGTTGGCCTTCCCCTCTGCACAAGGTGGAGTTGTAATTCACCTGCACTTCCTCTCTCATACTTGAAGGCCATCTGGCTCCTCTGCTCCTGGGGAAAGCGCCTTCAAATACTAAATCTTTTGGCTGCCACTGATGCCAGGAATTGAGCAAAAGTGATTGGGTTTCACCTGGGGTGCAAAGGAGTTTGCTAAAAGGGTACCTGCCTGGTGGGCAAGGTGGGGACACTTTGCCTTGGGGCCCATAGGATCTCTCTGGGCCCCAGTGAGGCACCTTCCCCACCTCTCTCATTGTAATCCAATTCCCAATTTCACAGGTGGGATGCAAAATGGCATCCAAGATGAAGTCCAGAGAGCCCATCAGGCATGCTGAATCTCCTCTTCTGCTGGGAGCTGAAGCAGAAGACCGGTTGCTCGCGGTGGCCCTAAAGACAAGAATCCTATGGGTTTGAACCTGGCTTGGACTCCCACAGACTCCTTCCCCAGCCCTCCCAAATATTCCACTTTCCCCAACGCTGTCTCCACTGCAACCTCTGCCACAGCCATTTCTTAAAGGGGCCAAAGCCTGAATTAATTCCTGGAGTGAGGTGCAAGTGGAGTCACCTCTCCAGTGCACTTGCATGAGGAAGGAGCCATTTCTTAGGTCATAGTTTCGTGTTACCCGTTCCCCAGTGATGGGTTCCTGAGGACATCACAGAGATGGATCCCCCCTGTGGCAGTATGTCAAGAACGGGGGCTCAGGCCCCCCCCCCTCACCAGGACATCAACAGGATAGTCTTCCATGGCCAGGATTTGCTGAAGGTGGTCCAGGAGGAAGAGACCTCAGGTGGAGGGAGGGCCTGGCAAGCAGTGCAGAATCTCAGTCTCACGCCTACACCAACAGAGTAGGTGAG
>JAZHEH010000722.1:0-72352 GCA_036589455.1 Ateles fusciceps
TATATTTTTATAACTGTGTGCAAATGGATTGTGTATATTTTTGATAACAGGGTAGATATAGAGGGTACATATAATTTATAACAGAGTTCATTAAGAGGGGAAATGTTTTCTATAACAGAGTATTTGAGGAGTGAGTTTATTTTTTATAACTTAGTAAAAATACAGGTTGTATAATTTTTATAACAGACTAGAAATTGAGGATGTATGCTTTTTATAATAGAGTAATAATACAGGGTGTACATTATTTATAACAGAGTACAATAAGAGGGTGTATATATTTTATAACAGAGTAAAAATCGAGGGAGTATATTTTTTATAACAGAGCAGAAATGGACGTGTATATATTTTATAACAGAGTAAAATAGAGGGTGTATATTTTTTATAACAGAGTAGAAATAGAGGAGATATATATATATATATATATATATATATAATAGTACAGTGGGTGTATATCTTTCATAACAGAGTACTAATTGAGGGTATATATTTTTTATAACAGGGTAGAAACAGAAGGTGTATATTATTTGTAACAGAGTAGAATTAGAGTGTATATATTTCATAACAGATTTCATTAGAGTTGGTGTATATTTTAAAACAGACTGCTTTGTGAATGTGTATATTTTTTATAACAGAGTACAAGAAGAGGGTGTATATTTTTTATAATGGAGTACTAATAGAGGGTGCATATTTTTTACAACATAGTAGAAATAGAGAATGTATATTTTTTATAATAGAGTGAAATTACAGGGTGTATATTTTTTAAAACAGAATACAAATAGTGTGTATTTTTTATAACAGTGTAGAGAATGTATTTTTTTATAACAGAGTAAATCTATAGGGTGTATATTTTTTATAACAGAGTACAAATAGAGGCTGTGTGATTTTTATAACAGAGTTAATATGGAGGGTGTATATTATTCATAACAGATAATTAGAGGGTGTATATATTTTGTAACAGAGTCCATTAGAGGTGGTATATTTTTATTAAAAACTAATTTGTGAGTGTGTATATATTTTATAACAGAGTACAAATAGAGGTTGTATATTTTTTAAAACAGAGAAGAAATAGAGGGTGCATATATTTTTAAAACAGAGTTCAAATAGAGTGTGTACGTTTTTTATTACAGAGTACAAATAGAGGGTATATATTTTTTATAACAGAGTCAAAATAGTGGGTGTACATTTTTTATAACTGAGAACAAATAGAGGGTATATATTTTTTATAACAGAGTAGAAATAGACGGTGTATACTATTTATAACAGAGTAGAAATAGACAGTGTATTTATTTTATAACAGAGTACAAACGGAGGGTGTATATTTTTTATAACAGAGTACAAATAGAGGGTGTATATATTTTATAACAGAGTACAAATAGAGCATGTATATTTTATATAACAGAGTACAAATCGAGGAAGTATATTTTGTATAACAGATTAGAAACCTAGGGTGTATATTATTTAAAACAGAGTACAAATAGAGGGTGTACATATTTTATTACAAATTAGAAATAGAGGGTGTATATTTTTTATAACAGAGTACAAATGGAGGGTGTGTATTGCTTGTAAGAGAGTACAAATAGTGGATGTGTATTTATTATATCACAGTAAAATTGGAGGCTGTATATTTTTTATAACAGATAGAAATAGAGGATGTATATTTTTCATAACTGAGTAAAACTAGAGGGTGCATATTTTTTACAACAGAGTAGAAACAGAATGTGTATATGTTTTATAACAGTGTAGAAATAGAGGGTGTACATATTTTATAACAGTACAAAGAATGGGTGTATGTTTTATATAAAAAGAGTACAAATGGAGAGTGTATATTTTTTATAACAGGGTAGAAATAGGGGGTGTATGTTATTTATAACAGAGTAGTATTAAAGGGTGTATAAAATTTATAACAGAGTCCATTAGAGGTGGCAAGTTTTATAATAGACTACTCTGTGAGTGTGTATATTTTTTATAACAGAGTACAAATAGATGGTGTTTATTTTTATAACATAGAGAAATAGGGGAAGTACATTTTTTATAACAGTCTATTTTGTGAGTGTGTTTATTTTAAATAAGAGAGTACAAATAGAGGGTGTATAGATTTATAACAGAGTACAAATATAGGTTTCTTTTTTTAATAACAGAGTACAAATAGAGGGTGTATATTTTTTATAACAGAGTACAAATAAAGGGGGGTATAATTTTTATAGCAGAGTAGATATACAGGGAGTATATTTTTATAACAGAGTACAAATAGAGGGTGCATGTTTTTTATAAGAGAGTAAAAACAGAGGGTGTGTATTTATTATATCACAGTACGGTTAGATTGTGTATATTTCTTATTACAGAGTAGAAAAAGAGGGTGTATATTTTTTTAACAGAGTAAGAAATCGAGGGTGTATATTATTTATATCAGAGTAGAATTAGAGGGTATATATATGTTATAACAGAGTCCATTAGAGTGGGAATATTTTTTATAACAGAGTACAAAACGTGGGAGTATATTTTCTATAAGAGAGTACAAATAAATTGTGTATATTTTTTATAACACAGTAAAAATAGAGTGTGTATATTTTTTATTACACAGCAGAAATAGAGGGGTGTATATTTTTTATAACAGAGTACAAACAGAGGGTGTATATATTTTATATCAGAGTACACATAGAGGGTGTATTTTTTATAACAAATTATTTTGTGAGTGTGTGTATTTTGTATAACAGTAAAAATAGAGGTTGCGTATTTTTTATAACAGTAGAAATAGAGAGTGTATATATTTTATAACAGTACAAATACAGAGTGTATATTTTTATAACAGACTATTTTGTGAGTGTGTGTATTTTAAGTAACAGAATACAATTAGAGTTTGTATATTCTTTAAAATAGAGTACAAATAGAGGTTGTATATATTTTTTAACAGAGTACAAAAAGAGGGTGTGTATTTTTTATAACCAAGTACAATTTGAGGGTGCATATTTTTTAAAACAGAGTAGAAATGGAGGGTGCATATTTTTTATAACAGCGTGAAAATAGAGGGGTGTATATTTATAAAAACAGATTACAAATAGAGAGTGTATATATTTTATAGATGAGTACAAATAGAGGTTTTATATTTTTTATAACTCAGAATAAATGGAGACTGTATACATTTTATAACCGAGTACAAATTGAGGGTGCATGTTTTTTATAACAGAGTAGAAATAGAGGGTGTATGTATTTTATAACATAGTAAAAATAGATTGTGTATATTTTTTACAACAGAGTAAAAATAGAGACTTTTTATTTATTATAACAGAGTACAAATAGAGAGTGTATATTTTTTATAACAGTAGAAATAGAGGATGTATACATTTTATAACAGAGTACAAATACAGGGTGTATATTTTTTATAACAGACTATTTTGTGATTATGCATATTTTAAGTAAGAGAATACAAATAAGAGTTCGTATGTGTTTTATAACAGAGTACAAATAGATTGTGTATATTTTATACAGAGTATAAGTAGAGGGTGTATATTATTTATAGCTGAGTACAAATTGAGGGTGTATATTTTTTATTACAGAGTAGAAATAGAGGGTGTATATTTTTTATAACAGAGTAGAAACAGAGGGTGTATATATTTTATAGATGAGTACAAATAGAGGTTATATATTTTTTGTAACAGAGAATAAACAGAGGCTGTATACATTTTATAACCGAGTACAAATTATGTGTGCATATTTTTTTAACAGAGTATAAATAGAGTATGTATATTTTTTATAACAGTACAAATGGAGGGTGTATATATTTTATAACAGAGTAAAAATAGAGGGTGTACATTTTTTACAGCAGAGTAAAATCAGAGGGGGTATATTTTTTATAATCGCGCAAAACTACAGGCTGTATATTTTTTAAAACAAAGTATGAATAGTGCGTGTATATATTTTGTAACAGAGTACAAATCGAGGGAGCATATTTTTTTATAACAAAGTACAAATAGAGGGGTGTGTATATTTTATAACAGTAGAATTAGATGGTGTATATATTTTAAAGCAGAGTCCATTAGAGGGGGTATATTTTTTATAACCGACTATTTTGTGCAGGTGTATATTTTTTTATGAGAGTACAAATAGAGCGTGCATATTTTTTATAAGAGTAGATATAGAGGATGTATATTTTTTATAATAGAGAACAAATACAGATTGTATATATTTTATAATAGAGTACAAATAAAGGGTGTATATTTTTGTAAAGAGTACAAGTCTAGGTAGTACATATTTTATAACAGGTGACAAATGGAGGGTGTACATTTTTATAACAGTAGAAATGTGGGTGTATATTTTTTATAATAGACTATTTTTGTGAGTGTGTGTATTTTAAATAACAGAGGGCAAATAGAGGGTTTATATTTTTTCTAACAGAGTAAAACAGCGGTTTTATATATTTTATAACAGAGTAAAAATAGAGGGTTTATATTTTTATTACAGAGAAAATATATGTTTTATATATTTTATAACAGAGTACAAATAGAGGGTGTACATTTTTTATAACAAAGTACAAACGGAGGGTGTATATTTTATAAAACAGGGTAGAAATTGAGGGTGTATATTTTTTATAACAGAGTTCAAATAGACGGTGTATATATTTTATAACAGACTAGAAATAGAGTTTGCATATTTTTAATAATAGAGTACACCTACAGGGTGTATTTTTTTTTATAATAGAGTAGATATAGAGGGTGTATTTTATTATAATAGAGGAAAAATTGAGGGAATATATTTTTATAACAGAGTGCAAATATAGGGTGTATATTTTTTATATCAGTAAAATTAGAGGGATTATATTTTTTATAACAGACTAGAAGTTGAGAGTGTATATTTTATATAACAGAGTATATATAGAGGGGGGTATATTTTTTATAACAGAGTACAAATACTGGGTGTATATTTTTATAACACAGTACAAATACAGGGTGCATATTTTTCAAAAGACAGTACAAACTGAGGGAGTATACTTTTTATAATGTAGTGCAAATTGAGGGTGTATATTTTTTATAACAGAGTAGTAATAGTGTTTGTATATTTTTTACAACAGAGTAATAATAGAGTGTGTATATTATTTATAATGCAGTACAAATTGAGGATTCATATTTTTTATATCAGAGTAAAAATAGACGGTATGTATTTTATATAACACAGTAGAAATAGAGGGTGCATATATTTTATAATAGAGTAAAATTAGAGGGAGTTTATTTTTAATAACAGTACAAATTGAGGATGTATATTTTTTATAACAGAGTAGATATAGAGTTTGTATATTTTTTATAATACAGTGCAAATTGAGGGAATGTATTTTATATAGTAGAGTAAAAATAGAGGGTGTATATTTTTCAACAGAGGTTACAAATTGAGCGTGCATATTTTTAATAACCTTGTAAATATAGACAGTGTATATTTTTTATTGCAAACTACAAATAGAGGTTGTATATTCTTTATTACAAAGTATAAATTAAGGGTGAATATATTTTATAACAGGAAAATTACTCGGTGTATATTTTTTATAACATGGTACAAATAGAGGTTTTATATTTTTTACAACATGCTAATATGTGAGTGTCAATATTTTTTATAAGAGAGCATATATAGAGGGTGTATATTTTTTATTACTGAGTAGAACTATAAGGAGCATATTTTTCATAACAGAGTAAAATTAGAGGGGGTATATTTTTTATAACACAATACAAATAGAGGGTGTATAAGTTTTATAACAAAGTACAATCAGAGGGTGTATATTTTTTATATCAGATCAGAGGTAGAGGATGTGTATTTTTTTTATAACAGAGTAAAATACGTGGGTGTATATTTATTATAACACAATAAAAATAGAGGATTTACACTTTTTTAACTGACTATTTTGTGAGTGTTTATATTTTTCCTAACAGAGTACAAGCAGAGGGTGTATATTTTTTATAAAAGGGTAGAAATAGAGGATGTATATTTTTTATAGCAGAGTAGAAATAGAGGGTGTATATATTTTATAATAGAGTAAAATTCTAGGGAGTATACTTTTAATAGCAGAGTACAAATGGAGGGTGTACATTTTTCATAACAGTGCAGATATAGTGTGTGCATATTTTTTATAACAGAGTAAAAATCGAGGGTGTACATTTTTTATAAAAGACTAATTTGTGAGTGGGCATATTTTATATAACAGAGTATATATAGAGGGTGTAAATTTTTTATTACACACTATTTTGTGAGTTTGTATATATTTTATAATGCAGTACAAATTGAGGGTGTACATTTTTTACAAGAGAGTACAACCACAGGGTGTATATATTTTATAAATGAATACAAATAGATTGTGCATATTTTTTAAAAAATAGCAAAAATTGAGGGTGTATATTTTTATATCAGAGTAAAGTAGAGGGTGTATGTTTTTTATAATAGAGTAAAATTTGTGACAGTATATTTTTAATAACAGACTACAAATAGTGGGTGCATATTTTTATAATAGAGTAGATGTATAGGGTGTATTTTTTTTAATACACTACAAATCGAGGGAGTATATTTTTTTTACAAAGCAAAATAGAGGGTGTATGTTTTCCAAAAGAGTACAAATGGATTGTGTATGCTTATTATAACAGTGTAAAAATTGAGGGTGTATATTTTTTATTACACAGTGGAAATTGAGGGTGTATATTTTTTATAACAGAGTTGAAATAGAGGGTGTATATATTTTACAACAGAGTATTGATAGAGGGTGTATATTTTTTATAAGAGAATGGAAATAGAAAGTGTATATTTTTTATAATATAGTACAAATCGAGGAAGTATATATTTAATTACAGAGTTCAAATAGAGGGTGTATATTATTTAAAGCAGAGTAAAAAAAGAGGGTGTATATTTTTTTATAGCAGTACAAATAGAGGGTGTATATTTTTATAACAGAGCAGAAATATAGGGAGTATATATTTTATAACAGAGTAAAATAGGGGGTATATATTTTTTATTACAGAGTAGAAGTAGAGAGTGTATATTTTTTTAACAGAGTGGGAATAGAAGGTGTATATTTTTCAAAAGAGTTCAAATGGAGGGTGTATACTTTTATAAACTTGTAAAAGTAGAGGGTGTATATTTTTTATTACAGAGTAGAAACAGAGGGTGTATACTTTTTATAACAGAGTAGAAATAGAGGATATATATTTTCTATAACAGAGTATAAAATGAGGGTGAACATTTTCTATAACAGGGTAAAAATAGAGGGTGTATATGTTTTATAACACAGTACAAACAGAGGGTTCATATTTTTATAACAGACTATTTTGGAGTGTGTATATTTTTTATAACAGAGTAGAAATACAGGGTGTATATTTTTTATAAAACAGTTCAAATAGAAGGTGTATATTTTTTATTACAGAGTAGAAATAGAGAGTGCATATTTCATTTAACAGAGTACAAACAGAGGGGGTACATTTTCTATAACAGAGTACAAATAGAGGGTTTATATTTTTATAACACAGTACAAATAGAGGGTGTATATATTTTATAACATAGTATAAATGGAGGGTTCATATTTTTTATAACAGACTATTTTGTGAGTGTGTATATTTTCTATAACATAGTAGAAATACAGGGTGTATATTTTTTATTACAGAGTAGAAATAGAGGGTGTATATTTCGTTTAACAGAGTACAAATAAAGGGTGTATATTTTTTATAACAGTAAAATAGAAGGTGTATATTTTTTATAACAGTACAAATTGGGGGTTTATATTTTTATAACAGACTGTTTTGTGAGGGTGTATATTTTTTATAACAGAGTACATATAGGGGGTGTATAATTTTTATAACAGAGTAGAAGTAGACGGTGTATATTTTATAACAGAGTAAATATAGAGGGTGTTTTTTAAATAACAGTACAAATGGAGGGTGTACATTTTTTATTACAGAGTAGAAATAGAGGGAGTATATTTTTTATAATAGAGTACAAATTGAGGTATTATTTTTTATAACAGAATAAAAATAAATTGTGTATATTTTTTATTACAGAGTGGATATAGAGGGTGTATATTTTTTATAACAGAGTGCAAATAGGGGGTGTGTACTTTTTACAACAGAGTACAAATGGAGGGTTTATATTTTTATAACAGAGTAGAGGTATACGGTGTATATTTTTTATAAAAGAATAGAAATAGAGATTGCATATATTTTATAACAGAGTATAATTAGAGGGTGTATATATTTTATAACATAGTACAGAAAGAGTTTTATATTTTTTAAACAGACTATTTTGTTAGTGTCAATACTTTTTATAACATACTGCAAATACAGGGTGTATACTTTTATAACAGAACAGATTGAGGGTTTATGTTTTTTAAAATACGGTACAAATATAGGGTGTACTTTTTTTTCTTTTTTTTTAAGAAAAAAGAGAAGGAAGAAAAAAATGAAATAAAGAGAAAAAAGAAGAAAAAAAAAAAAAGGGAAGAGAGAACGTGAATCTTGCTCTATTGCCCAGGCTAGAATGCAGTCTACAAATGGATATTAAAAGCTTTTTTATACTAATAATTGTGTTATACAATGGTGACAGGAAGGAATAAGGGAGGAAAATAACAAACAGCCAACCAATATTTTGTTTAAACCTATGAAATGCTATGCAATTTCTAGGGAGTGATTTACTCCCAACCATGTGGTCACTTTTAGAATAAATGTGATGTGTTACTGAAAAAAAAAATGTATGTTTTGTGGATTTGGAGTAGAGAGTTCTGTAAATGTTTATTAAGTTTACTTGTTTGAGGTTTAAGTTCAAGTCCCGGGTATCCTTCTTAACCTTCTGTCTCATTAATTTGTCCAATATTGACAATGTAATGTTAAAGTCTCCCACTATTATTGTGTGGGAGTCCAAGTCTCTTTGTAAGTCACCAAGAAGTTGCCCTATGTATCTGGGTGCTCCTATATTGGGTGCGCATAGACTTAGGGTCGTTAGCTCTTCCCGTTACATTGATCCCTCTACCATTATACAATGTCCTTCTTATCTCTTTCGGTTTCTATTACTTTAAAGTCTATTTTATCAGAGATGAGAATTGCAACTACTGCTTTTTTTTTTTTTTGCTCTCCATTTGGTTGGCTAATCTTCCTCCATCCCTTTGTTTTGAGTCTCTGTATATCCTTGCATGTAAGATGGATCTGGATGCAGCTTACTGATGGGTTTTTTGAAGTGGCTGATACTGGTTGTTCCTTTCTGCATATAGTGCCTCTTTCAGAAGCTCTTGTAAAGCAGGCCTGGTGGTAATGAAATCTGAGTACTTGCTTGTTTGTAAAAAATTTTATTTTTCCTTCACTTATGAAACTTAGTTTGGCTGGATATGAAATTCTGGGTTGAAAGTTCTTTTCTTTAAGGATGTTGAATATTGGCCCCCACTCTTCTGGCTTGTAGGGTTTCTGCTGAGATCAGCTGTGAGTCTGATAGGCTTCCCCTTGTGGGTAACCTGACCTTTCTCTCTGGCCGCCCATAGTATTTTCTCCTTCATTTCAACCTTGATGAATCTAATGATTATGTGCCTTGGGGTTGCTCTTTTTGAGGAATATCTTTGTGGTGTTCTCTGTATTACCTGGAGTTGGGTATTGTCTTGCCTTGCCAGGTTAGGAAAGTTTTCCTGGTATATCCTGAAAAATATTTTCCAACTTGGATTCATTCTCTTCGTCACATTCAGGTACACCTATCAAACGTAGATTAGGTCTTTTCACATAGTCCCATATTTCTTGGAGACTTTGCTCATTCCTTTTTACCCTTTTTTCTCTAATCTTGTCTTCTCGTTTTATTTCGTTAAGTTGGTCTTCGACCTCTGAAATCCTTTCTTCTGCTTGATCAATTCAACTGTTAAAACTTGTGCATACTTCACGAAGTTCTCGTGTTGTGTTTTTCAGCTCCGTTAATTCACTTATATTCTTTTCTAAATTGTCCATTCTCATGAACATTTCATGAAACCTTTTTCAAGGTTCTTAGTTTCCTTACATTGAGCTAGAACATGTTCTTTTAGCTCACAGAAGTTTCTCATTATCCACCTTCTGAAGCCTGATTCTGTTGATTCCTCACATTCATTTTCTATCAGGTCTTGTTCAATTGGTGATGAGGCACTGCAATCCTCTGTAGGAGGAGAGGCATTCTGATTTCGGGTGTTTTCAGCCTTTTTGCACTGGTTTCTTCCCATCTTTGTGGATTTATCCACCTGTCGTCTGTGCAATTGCTGACTTTCAGATTAGGTCTCTGAGTGGACATCCAGCTTGTTGGTGATAAAGTTTTTTCTATTTCTTAATTTTCCTTCGTTGGATACCCCCTCCCCCCACAGAACTGGACCCTCCCCGGGTTCAGCTGTACATGCTGTGAAACTCTCAATCTTCAGCAGTTCCAACTGCTGTTTTTATGTTTTTTTGTGGAGGGGGTACCAGCCTTCCCCTGCAGTGACCCACTACGCCAGCTGAAACAGCAGTGTTAAGATTCGTGGCGCCTTTCTGCCTGGGAATCTCCCGGTCTGGTTCCCCACTTCAGTCCGCTTTTCAATCAGCTGAATGGGAGACTCTGCCTTCCCCGAGCTCCAACGCCAACCAAAAGGGCACTCAGTCCCATATACTCCGGACTGAGAACCACCGCACCTGGTCACCTGCAAACAGGCCGCGCCCTCCAAAGGTGTCGCGCTGGCGACCCGTGGGGCTCCTCTGCCAAGAATCTCTTGGTTTGTGGGCGATGAAAATTCATCTGAAAATGTGGCGTCCACTCACTCTCTGCGCTTTCAGTTGGAGCTACTATCCTGAGCTGCTGCTAATCGGCCATCTTGGATCTCTCTCTCCAGAGTGTACATTTTTATCACAGATTAGATATTTAGAGTGCACATATTTTATAACAGAGTACAAATATAGGGTGTATATTTTTTATAACACAGTATAAATAGTGGGTTTATATTTTTTAGAAGAGACAATTTTGTGAGAATGTATATTTTTTATAACAGTAAATATCGAGGGAGTATATTTTTTATAATAGACTACAAATAGAGGGTGTATATTTTTTATAACAGTAAAAATAGAGGGTGTATATTTTTTATTACTTAGAACTAATAGAGGGTGTCTATTTTTTATAAGAGAGTACAAATAGAGGTTGTATATTTTTTATAACAAGTAGAAATAGAGGGTTAATATTTTTTATAACAGGCTAATTTGTGAGTATGTACATTGTTTTATAACAGAGTACAAATAAATGGTGTATATTTTTTAAAACAGATTACTAATTGAAGGTGTGTATTTGATATAACACAGTATGAATAGAGGTTGTATATTTTTTATAACATTAGAAATAGAGAGTGTATATTTTTTATAACAGTGTGGTAATAGAGGGTGTATATGTTTTATAATAGAGTACAGATGCTGTATATTTTTTATAAATGTGTCGGGGGATGGCATTAATGCCGGGGGAACTCTCGGCCAGCAAGAGGGTCCCAATACCTGGAAGAGAGGAGTGCGTAGGAAAACATAGGAGACAGAGAAGCAGGGTCTGGAGGGCTGAAGGGCAATGCCTAAACAGCAATGCCTAAACAGCAATTCTATTTGTGCATAGGGTCCCAATATATACTGTCAGCTTTCAGACACTGATGTCAGTCCACATTGTTTTAGCTTAAACATTAAAGGGAACAGAAGGTTACAAAACCTGGCAAAGTAGATAAGATACAAGTTAAAAGAGAACAGTACTGAAGTCTTTAAAGTAACAAAATGATGCAAAACAAGCAGATGCTCTTCTTATTATCTATTGTGAAGGAGTTTTATATTTATCAAAGTAACATTCTTTAAAGGTCAGTCCCACCATAAATTCCAGGAACAGTAATCTTAAAGAATTACGTGAATAATAACAGTGTTCAAGCAGTACTTGATGAACAGAGTCACAAAACTAGTCCAAAACAGGAACCGAGACAAAACTCAATGTCTTAGTAAAACCACACAGCCATCACCAGGCCATTGTGTAAGTACCTAGAAGTTCAAAATAGCCCTTTACACGATTCCTCATCCTTAGTTCCTGCTTTCCCATAGCTCGACTGCCTCCAGGAGGGGGAAAATGCTTCTGGGTCAAACTCCATTATGACAGAGACACTCTTGGGGGGTCTCTACGCTGGAGTGACTCCCACATAAATGAGTAGAAATAGGGGGTGTATATATTTTTTAACAGATTGAAAATCGAGAAAATATATTTTTTATAACAGAGTAAAATATAGATGGTTTATATTTTTTATAACAGAGTACAAATAGAGGGTGTATATCTTTTATACCACAGTACAAATAGACGGTTTACATTTTTAATAAAAACTAATTTGTGAATGTGCATATTTATTATAATAGAATACAAATACAGGGTGTATATTTTTTGTAAAAGAGTACATAAGGAGGGTATATATTTTTATAAAAGACAACTTTGTTAGTGAGTATATATTTTAGAACAGTAAAAATAACGTGTGTATATTTTTTATAACACAGTAAAAATAGAGGGTGTATATATTATATAACAGAGTACAAATTTAGGGTTCATACTTTTTGTAAAACAGTATTTTGGTAGTGTGTATATTTCTTATAAAGAGTCCAAATAGAGGGAGTATATTTTTTATATAAGGGTACAAATACTGCTTTACAATTTTATAACAGAGTACAAATAGAGGCTTTGTATTTCTTATAACAGAGTACAACAGATTGTGGATATATTTATAACAGAGTACGAATAGAGGTTTATTTTTTTAATGAAAGACTATTTTGTACTGTGTATATTTTTTATAACAGGGTAAGATAAAGAGTGTATATTTTTTATAACAGTACAAATAGAGGGTGTATATATTTTATAACAGTACAAATAGACTGTATATTTTTTATAAAAGATTACACTGTGAGTGTTCACATTTTTCGTAACAGAGTACAAATAGAGGGTGTATATATTTTATAACAGAGTATGAATAGAGGGTTTATATTTTTATAAAAGGCTATTTTGTGAGTGTGTATATTATTTTAACAGTACAAATAGAAGGGATATATTTTTATAACAGAGTACAGATAGAGGGTGTATATTTTTATAACACAGTACAAATAGAGGGTTTATATATTTTATAATAGAGTACAATATAGGGTTTATACATTTTGTGAAAGATATTTTTGTGAGTGTGTATATTTTTATAACACAGTAAAAATAGAGGGTATATATGTTTTATAACAGTACAAATAGAGGGTGTACATTTTTAATAACACAGTACAAATAGAAGGGGTATATTTTTTCTAACAAAGTAAAAATAGAGTGTGTATATTTCTCATAAAAGACTAATTTTTAGTTTTTTTTTTCTTTATAACAGAGTACAAATAGAGAGTGTATATATTTTATATCAGAGTACAAACAAGGGGATTATATTTTTTAGAAAAGAGTATTTTTTGAGTGTGTATATTTTTTTAACTGAGTAAAATTAGAGGGTGTATATTTTTTATAACAGAATAGAAATAGAGGGTGTATATGATTTATAATAGAGTACAAATAGAGGGTTTATATTTTTAAAAAAGAATATATTTTGACAGTGTATATTTTTTATACCAGAGTAAAAATAGAGGTGTATATTTTTTATAACAGAGTAAAAATAGAGAGTTTATATTTTATAAAACACTAATTTGTGAGTTTGTATATTTTTTATAACAGAGTACAAAAAATTATGTATATTATTACAGCAGAGTACAAATAGAGGGTTTATATATTTTATAAAATACTATTATTTCAGTCTGTATGTTTTGTTATCAGAGTAAATATGGATTTTTTTTATAACAGAGTATAAGTAGATTGTTTTATTTTTTATAAAAGACTGTTTCATGAGTGTGTATATTATTTTAACAGAGTGAAAATAGAGGGTGTATATATTTTATAACAGAGAAAATTAGAGGGCAGATTTTTTTATAACAGAGTACAAATAGAGGGTTTATATTTTATATAAAAAACTATTTTGTGAATGTGTATATATTTATATCCGAGTACAAATAGAGGGTGTATATTTTTTATAAAAGAGTACAAATAGATGGTCTATATTGTTTATAAAAGACTATTTTTTGAGTGTGTATATTTTTTATAACAGAGTACAAATAGATGGTGTATATTTTTCATTACAGAGTACAGATAGAACAGTTTATATTTTTTAAACAGGCTATTTTTTGAGTGTGTATAATTTTTTAACAGTGTACAAGTAGAGGGAATATACTTTTTATCACATGGTATATACAATAAAGGTATATACTTTCTATAAATGACTATTTTTACGTGTGTATATTTTTTATAACAGAGTAAAAACACAGGGTGTATATTTTTTATAACAGATCAAAAACTGTGGGTGTCTATTTTTGGTAACAGAGTACAAATATAAAGATTACATTTTTGTAACAGAGTACAAATAGAGGGTGTATTCTTTTTATAAAAGATTATTTTGTGAGTGTTTTTACTTTATAAGAGAGTACAAATAGAGGGTGTATAGTTTTTATATCAGAGTACAAATAGAGGTTTCATATTTATTATAAATGCGTATTTTGTGAGTCTATTTTTTATAACACATTAAAAATAGAGGGTGTATATTTTTTGTAACAGAGTAAAATAGAGGGTCTATATGGTTTATAACAGAGAACAAATAGAGACTTTACATTTTTTAGAAAAGACTATTTTGTGAATGTGTATTATTTTATAACACAGCACAAATAGAGGGTGTATATATTTCATAACAGAGTACAAATAGATGGTTTCTATTTTTTGTCAAAGACTAATTTCTGAGTGTGCATAATTTTTATAAGTGAGCAAAAATAGAGGGTGTATAATTTTTGTAACAGAGTACAAATAGAGGGTGTATATATTTTACAAAGGCTACATTTTGAGTGTGTATATTTCTTTAACAGAGCACAAATAGAGAGTGTATATATTTTATAACAGAGTACAAAGAGAGGGTTCATGTTTTTAATAAAAGACTATTTTTAAGTGTGTACATTTTTTATAACTGTAAAAATAGAGGGTGTATATTTTTTAACACGAAGTACAAATAGAGGGTGTATATGTTGGATAACAGAGTACAAATAGAAGGGCTATATATTTTAACACAGAGTAAAAATATATGGTATATATATTTTATAAAATACTATTTTGTGAGTGTATATATTTTCATAACAGAGAAAAAATAGTGTATATTTTTTTATAACAGAGTACAAATAGAGGGTGTACATTTTTATAACAGAGTAAAAATAGACGGTTTATATTTTTTATAAAAGACTATATTTTGAGAGTGTATTTTTTTATAGCGGAGTACAATTAGAGAGTGTATATGTTTTATAACAGAGTACAAATACAGGGTTTATATTTTTAGAAAAGAGTGCAAATAGAGGGTTTATATATTTTGTAAAAGACGATTTTTTGAGTGTGTGTATTTTCTATAACAGAGTACGAATAGTGGGTGTATATTTTTATTAATAGAGAACAAATAGAGCATTTATATTTTTATAAAGAATATTTTGTGAGTTTGCCTATTTTTTAAAGCAGAGTAAAAATAGAGGATGTATGTTTTTTATAACAGAGTATATTTAGAGGCTGCATATTTATTATAACAGTGCAAATCCAGGGTGTATATGTTTTGTAAAATACTATTTTGTGAGGGTGTATATTTTATATAACAGAGTGCAATTAGAGGTTATATGTTATTTATATCAGAGTACAAATAGAGGGTGTATATTTTTTAGAACAGGGTACAAACAGAGGATCTATATTTTTTATAAAAGACTATTTTGTAAGTATGTATATTTTTTATAACAGAATACAAATAGATGGTGCATATTTTCTTTTTTATTTATTTTATTTTTTTATTGCATTTTAGGTTTGGGGGGTACATGTGAAGAACATGGAAGATTGTTGCATAGGTACACACATGACAGTGTGATTTGCTGCCTTCCTCCCCATCACCTATATCTGGCATTTCTCCCCATGCTATCCCTCCCCCAACTCCCCCACCCCCCCACTATCCCTCCCCTTTTCCCCCCAACAGACCCCAGTGTGTGATACTCCCCCTCCCTGTGTCCATGTGTTCCCATTGTTCAACACCCGTCTATGAGTGAGAACATGCGGTGTTTGATTTTCTGTTCTTGTGTCAGTTTGCTGAGAATGATGGTTTCCAGGTTCATCCATGTCCCTACAAAGGACACGAACTCATCGTTTTTGATGGCTGCATAATATTCCATGGTGTATATGTGCCACATTTTCCCTGTCCAGTCTATCATCGATGGGCATTTGGGTTGGTTCCAGGTCTTTGCTATTGTAAACTGTGCTGCAATGAACATTCGTGTGCATGTGTCCTTGTAGTAGAACGATTTATAGTCTTTTGGAATAACAGAACAAATAGAGGGTTTATATATTTTATAAAGGCTACTTTTTGAGTGTGCGTAATTTGTTAACAGAATAAAAATATAGCATGTATATTTTTTATAAAAGACTTTTTGAGTGTGTATATTTTTTATAACAGAGTAAAAATAGAGGGAGTATATTTTTGATAACAGAGTACACATAGAAGGGGTATATTTTTTTATAACAGAATACAAATAGAGTGTGTATATTATTTATAACCGAGTAAAAATAGTTCATGTTTTTTATAAAGGACTATTTTTTGAGTGTGTATATTTTTAGTAACAGAGTAAAATTAGAGGTTGTATATTTTTTAAAGCACAGTGTAAATAGTGAGTGTATATTTTTTATAACACAGTACAGATAGGGGGTGTATATTTTTTAATAGTACAAATAGAGGGTTTATATTTTTTGTAAAGTATTAATTTCTGACTGTGTATATTTTTTATATGAAACTAAAATTAGAGGGTATATATTTTTATAACAGTGCAAATAGAGGGTGTATATATTTTATAACAGAGTACAAATAGAGGGTGAAGATTTTTATAACAGAGTACAAACAGTGGGTTTATATTGTGTATAAAATTATTTTGTGAGTGTATTATTTATAACAAAGTAAATATAGAGAGTGTATATTTTGTATAACAGAGTAGAGTTACAGGCTGTATATTTTTTATAACACAGTAAAAACAGGGTTTATATTTTTTATAATAGACTATTTTGTGAGGGTGTATATTTTATAAAACAGAGTATAATTAGAGGGTTTATATTTTGCGAGTGTGTATATTTTTTATAAGAGAGTAAATTTAGGTGTATATTTTTTATATCAGAGTACAAACAGAGGGTGTATATTTTTTATAACAGCATAAAAATAGAGGGTATATGATTTTCATAAAAGATTATTTTGTGAGTATGTATATTTTTTATAACAGAGTAGAAATAGATGGTGTATATTTTTTATAACAGAGTACATATAGAAAGTTTATATGTTTTATACAGGTTATTTTTTGAGTGTGCATAATTTTTTAACAGTGTACAAATACAGGGTGTATATTTTTAGTAATAGGGTACAAATAGAGGGTGTATATTTTTTTAAAAGACTATTTATTGAGTGTGTATATTTTTTAACAGTAAAAATAGAGGGTGTACATTTTTATAACAGTAAAAATAGACGGTGTGTATTTTGGATAACAGAGTAAAATTAAAAGGGTTATATATTTATCACAGAGTACAAATAGAGGGTGTATATTTTTTATAAAAGACTATTTTGTGAATGTGTTTTTTTAAATAACAGAGTAAAATAGAGTGTGTATTGTTCTTATATCAGAGTACAAATAATGGATTTATATATATTATAAAAGTATTTTGTGAATGTATATATTTTTTAACAGAGTAAATATAGAGGGTGTATATTTTATGTAACAGAGTAAAAATTGTAGGTCTATATTTTTTATAACAGAGCAGAAATAGAGGGTTTATATTTTTTATAAAACACTATAATTTGAGAGTGTATATTTTTTAATACCAGAGTACAAATAGATGGTGTATATATTTTTTAACAGAGTACAAATAGAGGGTGTATATTTTTTAAAAGAGAGTAAAATTAGAGGGTGTATATTTTATATAACAGGGTAGATATTGAGGGAATATATTTTTGTAACACAGTAAAAATAGAGGGTGTATGTTGTCTGTGAGAAAGTAAAAATTGAGGGTGTGTATACATTGTATCACATTACAAATAGAGGTGTATATTTTTTATAACAGAGTACAAATCAAGGAATTATATTTTGTATAACAAAGTAGGCATAGATGTTGTATATTTTTTTAAAACAGTGTAAAAAGAGAGGGTGTATATTTTTTATAACACAGTACAAATAAAGGGTGTGTATTCTTATAACAGAGTACAAATAGTGGGTATATATATTTTATAACAGAGCAAATATACAGAATGCATATTTTTATAACAGAGTAGTAATAGAGGGTGTATAGATTTTATAACAGAGAAAAAATAGAGGTTGTATATTTTTTATAACAGAGTACAATTGGAGGGTGTATATTATTTATTACAGGGTGGAAATACAGGGTGTATATTATTTATAACAGAGTAGAATTAGAGGGTGTATATGTTTTACAACAGAGTCCATTAGAGGGCGAATATTTTTTATAACCGACTACTTTGTGAGAGTGTATATTTTTTATGACAGTGTACAAATAGTGAGTGTATATTTTTATAACAGTAAAAATCGAGGAAGTATATTCTTTATAACAGAGTAAAAATAGAGGGAGTATATATTTTATAACAGAGTACAAATCAAGGGTGTATTTTTTAAAAATAGTATAAATGGAGGGTGTATATATTTTATAACAGTAAAAATAGAGGGTGTATATTTTTTTATAAGAGTGTACAAATAGGGAATGTATATTTTATAACAGAGCAGAAATAGAGGGTGTATATTTTTATTACAGAGTAGGAATAGAGGGTGTATATATTTAATAACCAAAAAAATAGAGGTTGTATTTTTTTAACAGAGTGTAAATAGAGGGTGTATATTTATTATAACAGAGAAAAAATTGAGTGTGTATTTTTTTTATAACAGAGTAGAAATATAGGGTGTATATTTTTTATAACAGAGTAAAAATAGAGGGTGTATATATTTTATAACAGAGTACAAATAGAGCGTGTATATTTTTTAGAACACAGTACAAATCGAAGAAATATACTTTGTGTAACAGATTAAAAATAGTTTGTATATTTTTTAAAACAGAGCACAAATAGAGGGTTTACGTTTTTTATTACAGAGTAGAAATAGAGGGTGTATATTTTTTATAACAGAGTAAAAATAGAGGTTGTATATTTTTTATAACAGAGTAAAATTAGAAGATATATATTTTTTCCAACAGAGTAGAAATAGAGGGTGTATATTTTTTGTAACAGAGTACAAATAGAGGGTGTATATTTTTTAGAACAGACTATTTTGTGAGTGTGTATATCTTAAATAACAGAGTAGAAAAGAGGGTGTATATTTCTGAGAGTACAAAGAGAGATTTTATATTTTTTATAACAGAGCACAAATAGAGGATGTATATTTTTTATAACAGAGTGCAAATACAGGATGTATGTTGTTTGTAAGAGAGTAAAATTAGAGGGTGTGTATTTATTATTTAATAGTACAGTTAGAGGGTGTTTTTTTTATAGCAGTAGAAATAGAGGGTTTATATTTTTTATAACAGAGTAGAAATAGAGGGGGCATATATTTATAACAGAGTAGAAATAGAGGGTGTATATATTTTATAACAGAGTACAAATAGAGGAATTATATTTTGCATAACAGAGTAGACATAGAGCATGAATATTTTATGTAACAGTGTACAAATATAGGGTGTATATTTTCTAAAACAGTAAACAGAGAGGGTGTATATATTTTATAACAAAGTATAAATAGAGGTTATATATATTTTTATAACACAGTACAAATGGTGAGTGTATATTTTTTATAACAGAGTAGAAATAGAGGGTGTATATTTTTTATAACGTGGTAGAAATAGAGGGTGTATATTATTTGTAACAGAGTAGAATTTGAGGGTGTATATATTTTATAACAGAGTCCACTAGAGGGGAATTATTTTTTATAACTGACTGTTTTTGTGAGTGTGTATTATTTTTATAACAGAGAACAAATAGCGGGTGTATATTTTTTATAACAGAGTAAATATAGTGGATAAATATATTTTATTATAGAGTACAACTACAGGGTGTTTACTTTTTATAACAGTACAAATAAAGGGTGTATATTTTTTATGATGTAGTAGATATAGATGGTGTATATTTTTCATAACAGGCTATTTTGTCAGAGTGTGTATTTTGTATAACAGAGTAAAAATAGAGGGTGTATATATTTTATAACAGAGTAAAATTGGAGGTTGTATATTTTTTAAAACGGAGTAAAATTAGAGAATGCATATTTTTTATAACAGAGTAAAAATAGAGGGTGTATATTTTTTATAACAGTACAAATAGCGAGTGTATATTTATATTAGAGAATAGAAATACAGGGTGTATATATTTTATAACAGAGTAAAAATAGAGGATGTATGTTTTTTATAACAGACTATTTTGTCAGTGTGTGTATTTTGTATAACAGATTAAAAATAGAGATTGTACATTTTTATAACAGAGTACAAATGGAAGTTGTAAACTTTTTAAAACAGAGTAAAACTAGAGGGTGTATACTTTTTATAAAATACTGAAAATGGAGGTTGTATATTTTTTATAACAGAGAAGATACAGAGGATGTATATTTTTTATAATAGAGTACAAATAAAAGGTGTATATTTTTATAAGAGTAAAAATCGAGGAAGTATATTTTGAATAACAGATTATAAATAGATGGTGTATGTATTTTAAAACAGATTACAAATAGAGGGTGCATATTTTTTAAACAGAATAAAAATAGAGGGTGTATATTCTTTACAACATGCTATTTTGTGAATGTGTGCATTTTGTATACCAGAGTAAATATAGAGGGTGTATATTTTTTAAAACAGCTTGCAAATACAGTTTGTGTTTTATTGTAACAGAGGAAAAATAGAGGGTGTATATATTTAATAACAGACTACAAAAAGAGTGTGTATATTTTTTATAACAGTAGAAATAGAGGGTGTATATTTTTTATAACAGAGTAGACATAGATTGTGTATATATATTATAACAGAGTACAAATAGTGGGTGTATATTTTTTAAAACAGAGTACAAATAGAGTGTGTATATTTTTTTTAACAGATTACAAACACAGAATGTATAATTTTTTTATAACAGAGTAGAAATAGAGGGTGTATATATTTTATCAAAGAGTAGAAACAAAGGGTGTCTATTTTTTATAACAGACTATTTTGTTAGAGTGTGTATTTTACATAACAGAGTACAAATAGAGGATGTATGTTTTTTATAACAGAGCAAAAATAAAGGGTACATATTTTTTATAAGAGTACAAATAGAGGGTGTATATTTTTTATAACAGACTAAAAATAGAGGGTGTATATTTTTTATAACAGAATAGAAATAGAGGGTGTATATTTTTTATAACAGAGTAGAAATAGAAGGTGTATGTATTTTACAAAAGAGTGCAAATACTGGGTGTAGATATTTTATAACAGAGTAAAAATTGAGAGTGTATATTTTTTAAAACAGTAGAAATAGAGGGTATATATTATTTATAACAAAGTAGAAATATGGGATGTATATTTTTATGACAGAGTACAAATAGGTGGTGTATATTTTCTGTATCAGAGTACAAATAGAGGGTGTGTATTTTTTATAACAGACTATTTTGTGAGTGTGTGTATTTTGCATAACATAGTAAAAATAGAGGGTGTATATTTTTTACAACAGAGTAAAAACGGAGGCTGTATATTTTTTAACACAGAGTAAAAATAGATGGTGTGTATTTTTTATAACAGAGTAAAAATAGAGGGTGCATATTTTTTATAACAGAGTACAATCATAGAGTTTATATTTTTTATTACAGGGTAGAAATACAGAATGAATATTTTTTATAACAGAATACAATTAAAGGGTATATATTTTTTATAACAGAGTAAAAATAGAGGGTGTATATTTTTTATAACAGACTATGTTGTCAGTATGTGTATTTTGTATAAGAAAGTAAAAAGGGAGAATGTGTATTTTTTATAACAGTACAAACGGAGGGTGTATATTTTTTAAAACAAAATATAAATACAGGGTATATATTTTTTATAACAGAGAACAATTAGGGAGTGTATTTTTTATAACAGAGTGGAAATAGAGGGTATATAATTTTTATAAAAGAGTACACATCGAGGAAGTATATTTTGTATAAAAGAGTAAATATAGAGGGTTTATTATTTTTATTACAGAGTAAATATGAGGGTGTATATTTTATAACAGAGCACAAATAGAGGATATATATTTTATACAACAGAGTAGAAATACAGGATGTATATTTTTTCTAACCGAGTAAAATTGAGTGTTAGTATTTTTATAACAGTAGAAATAGAGGATGTATATTTTTATTACAGAGTAGAAATAGAGGGTATTTATTTTTTTTAACAGAGTACAAGTAGAGGCTGTATATTTTTTATAACACAGTATATATAGTTTTATATTTTTATAACAATTTTGAGAGTGTGTGTTTTTTATAACCGAGTACAAATAGAGGGTGCATATTTTTTATAACAGAGTAGAAATAGAGGGAGTTTATTTTTTATAACAAAGTACAAATAGAGGGTGTATATTGTTTGTAGGAGAGTAAAAATAGTGGCAGTGTATTTATTATATCACAGTAAAAATAGACGGAGTATATATTTTATAACAGAGTAGAAATAGAGGGTGAATGTATTTTACGACAGAGTAGGAACAGAGGGTGTATATGTTTTATAACAGATTACAAATAGAGGGTGTATATTTTATATAACAGTTAAGAAATAGAGGATGTATATATTTTATAATAGGGTATAACTACAGGGGGTATATTTTTTATAACAGAGTACGAATAGAGGGTGTGTATTTTTATAACAGAGTAAAAATCAGAAAGGATATTTTTTATAAGAGACTACAGATAGAAGGTGTATATTTTTTATAAAAGAGTACAGATCGAGTTAGTATATTTTTTATAAAAGATTACAAATAAAACGTGTATACTTTTTATAACACAGTATATATAGAGGGTTTATATGTTTTATTACAGAATAGTTTGTGAGTGTGTATATTTTTTATATCAGAGTAGAAATAGAGGACGTATATTTTTTATAACAGAGTACAAATAGAGGTTGTATATTGTTTGTAAGAGAGTACAAAGAGTGGGTGTGTATTTATTATAACACAGTACAAATAGAGGGTGTATATTTTTTATAATAGAGTAGAAATAGAGGGTGTATATTTTAGATAACACAGTAGAAATAGAGGATGTATATATTTTATAACAGAGTTAAAATAGAGGGTGTGTATTTTTTATAAATGAGTAGAAATAGAGGGTGTATATATTTTATAACAGAATACAAATATAGCATATATATTTCATAACAGAGTACAAATCGAGGAAGTATATTTTGTATAACAGATTCCACATAGAGTTTGCATATTTTTTATAACAGAGTACAAACAGAGGGGGATATATTTTTTATAAAAGAGTAGAAATGGCGTATATTTTTACAACAGAATAGAAATGGAGTGTGTATTTATTTTATAACAAAGTACAAATGGAGGGTGTATATTTTTATAACAGATGAGTTTGTGAGTGTGTGTATTTTAAATAACAGCAGAAATAGATTTTGTATATATTTTACAACAGAGTAGAAAAACAGGGTGTATGTAATTTATTACAGAGCACAAATAGGCTGTATAAATTTTATATAACAGAGTACAAATAGAGGGTGTATACTTTTTACAACAGAGTAGAAATAGAGGGTGTATATTATTTATAACATAGAAATAGAGGGTGTATATATATCAAAACAGAGTACAAATATAGGGTATATATATTTTTAAACAGAATCTATTAGAGAGGGAATATGGCTTATAACAGACTATTTGTGAGTGTGTATATTTTTATAGCAGAGTACAAATAGATGTTGTGTATTTTTCATAATAGAGTACAACTACAGGGTGTATATTTTTCATAACAGAGTACAAATAGAGGGTGTATATTTTTTATAACAGAGTCAAAATATAGGATGTATATTTTTTATTGTGGAGTGCAACTACAGGGTGTATAATTTTATAACAGAGTACAAAAGAGAGTGTATATTTTTTATAATAGAGTACAAATGGAGGGTGTATATTTTTTAAAACAGAGTAAAAATAGAGGGTGTATATTTTTCATAACAGTACAAATGGTGGGAGTATATTTTTTATAACAGAGTACAAATAGAGGGTGTATATTTTTTAACAAAATGTGCTAATGGAGGCTGTATATTTTTTATAACAGGGTAGAAATAGAGGGAGTATGTAATTTATAACAGAGTAGAATTAGAGGGTGTATATATTTATAACAGAGTCCATTGGAGGGGGAGTATTTTTATAACAGACTAATTTGTGAGTGTGTATATATTTTATAACAGAGTAAAAACAGAGGGTGTATTTTTTTTAATAACGGAGTACAAATAGAGGGTGTATATATTTTGTAACAGAGTACAGATAGAGGGTTTATGATTTTTATAACAGAATACAAATGGAAGGAGTATATATTTTATATCAGAGTACAAATAGAGGGTGTATATTTTTTATTACAGAGTCAAAATAGAGCGTGTTTATTTTTATTACAGAATAGAGATAGAGGGTGCATATTTTTTATAACAGAGAACAAATAGAGGGTGTATACTTTTTATAACAGTACAAATGGAGACTGTATATTTTTTACGTTAGAGTACAAATACAAGGTGTATATTTTTCATGATAGACTATTCTGTGAGTGTGTGTATTTTGTATAACAGAGTAAAATTAGAGGGTGTGTATTTTTTATAAATAAGTAGAAATGAATGGTGTATATTATTTATAATAGAGAAAAATTGCAGGGTGTAAATATTTTAAAACAGAGTGCAAATAGAGGGTGTATGTTTTATATAACAGAGTACAATTCCAAGGAGTATGCTTTTCTATAACAGAGAAAAAATAGAGGGTGTATATGTCATATAACAGAATAAAAGTAGAGGGTGTGTGTTTTTTTATTACAGAGTAGAGACAGAGGGTGTATATTTTTATAACAGAGTACAAATAGAGGGTGTATATATTTTATAATAGAGTAAAAATCCAGGCTATATATTTTTTATAACAGAGTATAGAGGGTGTATATTTTTTATAACAGTAAAAATAGAGGGTGTATATTCTTTATTACAGAAAAGAAATAGAGGGTGTATAATTTTTATAACAGAGTAGAAATAGGTGTATATTTTTTATAACAGAGTACAAATAGCGGGTGTATATTTTTAATAACAGAGAAGAAATTGATGACATATCTTTTTTATAATAGAGTAAACTACAGGGTGTATATTTTTATAACAGATTACAAATAATGGTTGTGTATTTTGTATAAGAGAGTACAAATAGAGGAATTCTATTTTGTATAACAGAATAAAAATTAAGGGTGTATATTCTTTATAACAGAGTACAATTAGAGGGTGTATATATTTTAACACAGAGTAAACATAGAGCGTGTATATTTTTTTATAACAGAGTACAAATAGAGAGTTTATATTTTTTACAACAGACTATTTTGAGAGTGTATGTATTTTAAATAACAGGAGAAAATAGGGCTTATATATTTTTTTATAACAGAGTAGAAATAGCGGTTGTATATTTTTTTAACAGAGTATAAGTAGAGGCTGTATATTTTTTATAACCGAGTACAAATTGAGGGTTCATATTTTTTATAACAGAGTAGAAACAGAGAGTCTATATTTTTATAACAGAGTACAAATAGAGGGTGTAAGTTTATTAAAACAGATTACAAATAGAGGGTGTATATTTTTTATAACAGAGTCCAAATAGATTGTGTATATATATTATAACAGAGTACAAATAGAGTGTGTATATTTTTTAAAACCGAGTACAATTAGAGGACGTATGTTTTTTATTACACAGTAGAAATAGAGGTTGTGTATTTTTTATAACAAATAAAAATAGAGGGGTGTGTTTATAACAGAGTACAAATAGAGGGTACATATTTTTATAACAGACTATTTTGTGAGTGTCTGTATTTTAAAAAACAGTGGACAAATAGAGGGTGTATAATTTTTATTACAGAGTAGAAATAGAGGGTGTATAATGTTTATTGCAGAGTAGAATTTGGGGGTGTATATATTTTACAACAGAGTCCATTAAAGAGGGGAATATTTTTATAACAGACTAATTTGTGAGTTCATATATTTTTATAACAGCAAAAATTGACAGGGTATATTTTTTATTACAGAGTAGAAATAGAGGATGTATATATTTACAATAGAGTACAACCATGGGGAGTATATTTTTTATAACAGAGTAGATATAGAGGGTGTATATATTTTATAACAGTACAAATCAAGGGTGTATATTTTTTATAAGAGTACAAATGGAGAGTGTATATTTTTAATAACAGAGTACAACTAGAAGGTTTATCTTTTTATAACAGAGTACAAACCGAGTTTATATATTTTTTTATAATATAGTAAATATAAAGGGTGTATATTATTTTTAAAAGAGTAGAAATAGCGGATGTATATTTTTATTACAGAGTAGAATTAGAGGCTGTATATTTTTTATAACAGAGTAAAATCGAGGGTGTATATTTTTAATAACACAGTAAAACTCGAGGGTGTATATTTTTATAACAAAGTAGAAATAGAGGGTGTATATTTTTTATAAGAGAGTAGAAATAGAGGGTGTATATATTTTAAAACAGTACAAATATAAGGTGTATAGTTTTTATAACAGAGTATAATTGAGGATTTATATTTTGTATAACAGAGTAGATATAGAGGTTGTATATGTTTATAACAGTGTAATAAAAGTGGGTGTATATTTTTTGAAGCAGTGTGAAAATAGAGGGTGTATATTTTTAATAAGAGAGTACAAATAGAAGGTATTTTTTGTTATAACAGAGTTGAATTTGAGGGTGTATATATTTTATGACAGGGAAAAATTAGAGGTTGTAGATTTTTTAAAGCAGGGGTAGATAAAGATGGTGTATATTATTTATAACAGACTAGAATTACAGGGTGTATATGTTTAATAACAGAGAACCTTACAGGGGGGAATATTTTTTATAACAGAGTGTTTTGTGAGTGTGTATATTTTTATAACAGAGTACAAATAGAGTGTGTATATTATTTATAACAGAGTAGAAATGGAGGATGTATATTTTTTTAATAGAGTACAATTAGAGGGTGTATATTTTTTATAACAGAGAAAAAATAGAGGGTGTTTATTATTTTACAACAGAGTACAAATCGAAGGAGCATATTTTTATAACAGTACAAATAGGGGGTGTATATTTTTTATAACAGAGCAGAAATAGAGGGTGTATATATTTTAAAATAGAGTACAAATAGAGGGTGTATATTTTTTTATCACAGTGTGCAAATGGATTGTGTATATTTTTTTAACAGGGTAGAAATAGAGGGTATATATAATTTAAAACAGAGTAGAATTATAGTGTGTATATATTTTATAACAGTGTCCATTAGAGGTTGAGTGTTTTTAATAACAGACTGTTTTGTCTGTATGTGTATTTTAAATAACATGGTAAAAATAGAGAGTGTGTATTTTTATAACAGAGTACAAATAAAGACTAAATATAGAATGTGTATATTTTTTATAACATAATACAAATAGTGAGTGTACATTTTTATTACACGGTAGAAATAGAGGGTGTATAATTTTATAACAGATAAAGGGTGCATATTATTTACAACAGAGTGAAAATAGAGGGTGCATATTTTTCTAACGGACTATTTTCTGAGTGTGTGTATTTTGTATAAAAATAGAGATTGTATACTTTTTATAATAGAGTACAAATGGAGGGTATATATTTTTTATAATAGAGTAGAAATAGAGGGTGTATATTTTTATAACAGTAGAAATAGAGGTTGTATATATTTTATAATAAAGAAAAAATAGAGGGTGTATAGTTTTTATAACAGACAACTTTGTGAGTATATTTTTTTATAACAAACTGCAGATAGAGGGTGTATATTTTTATAACAGGGTGGAAATATAGGGTGTATATTATGTATACCAGAGTAGAAATTGAGGTTGTATACATTTTATTACGGAGTCCAATAGAGGTGGTTTATATTTTATAAGAGACTAATTTGTGAGTGTGTATAATTTTTATTACAGAGTACAAATATAGGGTGTATAGTTTTTATAACAGAGTAGAAATACAGGATGTACATTTTTTATAATAGAGTACACCACAGGGTGTATATTTTTTATAACAGAGTACAAATCGAGGGAGTATAGTTTTTATAACAGAGTAAAAATAGAGGGTGTATATGTTTTATAACATACTATCTTGTGAGTGTGTGTATTTTGTATAGCAGAGTAAAATTAGATCGTGTATATTTTTTATAATAGAGTACAAATGGAGGGTGTATAGTTTTTAAAACAGTAATAACAGAGGACATGTATTTTTTGTAACAGAGTAAAAATAGGGGGTGTCTATTTTTTGTAACAGAGTAGAAATAGAGGGTGTTTTTATTTTAAAACAGTACAAGTATATTATTTATAACAGACTACTTTTGGGTTCGTGTATTTTATATAACAGAGTAAAAATAGAGGGGTGTATATTATAACAGTAAAAATAGCGAGAGTATATATTTATAAAAGAGTAAAACTAGAGGGTGTATATTTTTATAACAGAGTAGAAATAGAGGGTGTATATTTTTTATAGTTGAGTTTAAAAAGGGGGTGTATTTATTTTAAAAAACAGTAGAAGTAGAGGGTGTATATATTTTATAACAGACTATATTGTGAGTGTGTTTATATGGTATAACAGAGTAAAAATAGAGGGTGTATTTTTTTTCAACAGAGTAAAATTAGAGGTTGTATATTTTTTATAACAGAGTAGAAATAGAGGGTGTATTTATTTTAAAAGAGAGTACAAGTAGAGGGTGTATATTTTCCAAAACAGACTATTTTGTGAGTGTGTGTATTTTGTATAACAGAGTAAAAATAGAGGGTGTATATTTTTCATAACAGAGTACAATTAGGGGGTATATACTTTTTATTATATAGTAGAAATAAAAGGGGTATATATTTTTTAGAGAGTAAAGAGAGAGGGTGTATATTTCTTATAACAGAGTAAAAATAGAGGGTGTATATTTTTTATTACAGAGTGCAAATAGAAGGTGTATATTTTATATAATAGAGTAAAAATAGAGGGTGTATATTTTTTCTAACAGATTATAAATAGATGGTGTACATGTTATATAACAGAGTAGAAATAGGGGAGTATTTATTTTATAACAGAGTACAAGTAGAGGGTGTATATTTTTTATAAAAGACTACTTTTGTGAGAGTGTGTATTTTGCATAACAGAGTAAAAATAAAGGGTGCATATTTTTTATAATGGAGTTCAAATAGAGGGTGTTTATTTTTTATAAAAGAGTAAAAATAGAGGGTATACATATTTTATAACAGAGTAGAAACCGAGGGTGTATATTTTTTATAACAGAGTGGAAGTAGAGGGTGTATTTATTTTAAAACAGAGTACAAACAGAGGGTGTATATTTTTAATAACAGACTACAATTAGAGGGTGTATATTTTTTATTAAACTGTATAAATAAAAGGAGTATATTTCTTATAACAGAGTACAAATAGAGGGTGTATATTTTTTATAACAGAGTACAAATAGAAGGTGTATATTTTCTATAACAGAGTAAAAAAGAGGGTGAATATTTTTTCTAACAGATTATAAACGGATGGTGTATATTTTATATAATGTAGTAGAAACAGGGGGGAGTACTTATTTTATAACAGAGTACAAGTAGAGGGTGAATATTTTTTATAACAGACTATTTTTTGTGAGTGTGTGTTTTGTATAACAGAGTAAAAATAAAGGGTGTGTATTTATTATAATGGAGTACAAATAGAGGGTGTTTATTTTTTATAAAAGAGTAAAAATAGTGGGTATATATATTTTATAACAGAGTAGAAATAGAGGGTGTATATTTTTATAACAGAATGGAAGTAGAGGGTGTATTTATTTTAAAACAGAGTACAAACCAAGGGTGCATATTTTTAATAACAGAATACAATTAGAGGGTGTATATTTTTATTACACTGTAGAAATAAAAGCGGTATATATTTTATAACAGAGTACAAATAGAGGGTGTATATTTTTTATAACAGAGTAAAAATTGAGGGTGTATATTTTGTATAACAGAGTAGAAAAAAGAGGGTGTATTTATTTTAAAACATAGTACAATTATAGGGTGTGTATTTTTCACTACATAGTATATTGTGAGTGTGAGTATTTCATAAAACAGAGTAAAAATTGAAATTGTATATTTTTTATAACAGAGTACAAATAGAGGGTGTATATTTTTTATAACAGAGCAGAAATAGAGGGTGTATTTATTTTAAAACAGAGCAGAATTAGAGGGTGTGTATTTTTTACAACAGGCTATTTTATGACTGTGTGTATTTTGAATAACAGAGTAAAAATAGAGGGTGTATATTTTGTATAACAGAGTAGAAAAAGAGGGTGTATTTATTTTAAAACATAGTACAATTAGAGGGTGTGTATTTTTCACTACATACTATATTGTGAGTGTGAGTACTTTGTATAACAGAGGAAAATTTGAGGTTGTATATTTTTTATAACAGAGTGCAAATAGAGGGTGTATATATTTATAACAGTAGAAATAAAGGGTGTATTTATTTCAAAATAGAGTAGAATTAGGGGGTGTATATATTGCAACAGGCTATTTTATGACTGTGTGTATTTTGAATAACATAGTAGAAATAGAGGGTGTGTGTTTTTTATAACAGAGTAGAAATAGAGTGTGTATTTATTTTAAAACAGAGTACAAGTGTAGTGTGTATATTTTATATAACAATAAATATAGAGGTTGTATATTTTTCATAACAGAGTACAAGTAGAGGGTGTACATTTTTTAATACAGAGTGGAAAGAGAAGGGGTATATTTTTTATACAGAGTAGAAAGAGAGGGAGTATATTTTGTATAACAGAGTAAAGATAGAGGGTGTATTTTTTATTTTTTTACAGAGTACAAATAGAAGGTGTATGTTTTTTTAACAGAGAAAAATAGAGGGTACATATTTTTATAACATATTAGAAATAGAGGGTGTATATTTTTATAACAGAATACAAATGGGGGAGTATTTATTTGAAAACAGAGTACAAGTATGGTGTATATATTTTATAACTGACTAATTTGTGTGTGTGTGTATTTTGTACAACAGTCAATATAGAAGATGTATATTTTTAATAACAGAGTAAATTTAGGGGTTATATATTAATAACAGTAGAAATAGAGGGTGTATATTTTTTATAACAGGGTAGGAATAGAGGGTGTATTTATTTTAAAACAGTACAAGAAGAGAGTTTATATTTTTTATAACAGTATTTGTGAGCATATGTATTTTGTATAACAGAGTAAAAATAGAGGGTGTATATTTTCTATAACAGAGTAAAAATAGAGGGTGTATATTTTTTATAACAGAGTAGAAATAGAGGATGCATTTATTTTAATACAGTACAAGTAGAGGGCGTATATTTTTTATAACAGACTGCTTTGGGGAGTTGGTGTCTATTTTATAACAGAGTAAAAATAGAGGGTGTATATTTTTTATAACAGAGTACATATAGAGGGTGTATATATTTTATAACAGAGTAGAAATACAGGTACATATTTTTTATAACAGTAGAAATAGAGTGTGTATATTTTTATAGCAAAGTAGAAATAGAGGGTGTATTTATTTTAAAACACAGTACAACTAGAGGGTGTATATATTTTATAACAGACTATTTTGTGAGTGTGAATATTTTTTATAATAGAATAATAATAGAAGGTGTATATTTCTTATAGCAGTACAAGTAGAGGTTGTATATTTGTATAAAAGAGCAAAATTAGAGGCAATATATTTTTTATAACAGTAGAAATAGAGGTTGTATATTTTTTATAACAGGGTAGAAATAGAGGGTGTATTTATTTTAAAACAGAATACAAGTAGATGGTGAATATTTTTTTATAACAGACTATTATTTGAGTGTGTGTATTTTGTATGAGAGTGTGAAAATAGAGGTTGTATATTTTTTAAAACAGATTAAAAATAGGGGGTGTGTATTTTTTATTGCAGAGTAGAAATAGAGAGTGTGACAATTTTAAAACACAGTACAGGTAGAGGGTGTATATTTTTTATAAGAGACTATTTTCTGAGTGTGTGTATTTTGTATAACAGAGTAAAAATAGAGGGTTTATATTTTCATAACAGAGTACAAATAGAAGATGCATATTTTGTATTACAGAGTAGAAATAGAAGTGGTATAATTTTTATAACAGACTAAAATTAGAAGTTGCACATTTTTTATAACAGAGAAAAACAGGGGGGTATATATATTTATAACAGAGTAGAAATAGGGGGTGTATATTTTTTATAACAGAGTAGAGACAGAGGGTGTATTTATTTTAAAACAGAGTACAATTTGGGGTGCATATTTTTTATAACATACTATTATGTGAGTGTGTGTATTTTGTGTATCAGAGTAAAAATTGAGGGTGTATATTTTTTATACCAGAGTAGAAATAGAGGGTGTATTTTTTTTATAACAGAGTAAACAGAGGGTGTGTTTATTATAAAACAGAGTAGAAATAGAGGGTATATTTTTTATAACAGACTATTTTCTGAGTGTGTGTATTTTGTATAATAGAGAAAAAAATAGAGGGTGTATATTTTTTATAAGAGAGTAAAAATACAGTTTTTATATTTTGTATAACAGTGTAGAAATAGAGGGTGTATTTATTTTAAAACAGAGTACAAGTAGTTGGTGTATATCTTTCATAACAGATTATTTTGTGAGTGTGTATATTTTGTATAACAGTAAAAATGGAGGGTGTGTATTTTTTGTAGCAGGGTACAAATAGAAGGTGTATATTTTTATTACAGAGTAGAAATAAAATGGGTATATTTTTTATAACAGAGTAGAAATAGAGGGGGTATTTAGATTAAAACAGAGTACAATTATAGTGTGTATAATTTTTATAACAGACTATTTTGTGAGCGTGTATATTTTGTATAACAGGGTAAAAATACAGAGTGTATATTTTTTATAACAGAATAAATTTAGGGGGTTTATATTTTTTATTACAGAGTACAAACAGAAGGTCTATATTTTTTATAACAGTGTAAAAATAGAGGGTGTATATTTTGTATAATAGAGTAGAAATAGAGGGTGTATTTATTTTAAAACAGAGTACAAGTAGAGGGTGAATATTTCTCATAACAGACATTTGTGAGTGTGTGAATTTTCTATAAATAGAGTGAAAATAGAGGGTGTATATTTTTTATAACAGAGTAAAAATAGAGTATGTATATTTTTTATAGCAGAGTAGAAATGGAGGGTGTATTTATATTAAAACAGAGTAGAATTAAAGTGTGTATATTTTTTATAACAGACTATTTTGAGAGTGTGTGTATTTTGTATAACAGGGTGAAAATACAGGGTGTATATTTTTTATAACAGAGTAGAAATAGAGGGTGCATATTTTTATAACAGAGTGGAAATTGAGGGTGTATTTATTTTAAAACGGTACAATTAGAGGGTGAATATTTTGTAACAGACTATTTTGTGAGTGTGTGTATTTTGTATAACAGAGTAAAAATAGAGGGTATATATTTTTTCTAACAGATTAAAACAGAGGGTGTATATTTTTTATTACAGAGTAGAAATAGAAGGCATATATATTTTTTTAACAGACTACAAAGAGTTGTGTATATTTTTCATAACAGAGTAAAAATAGAGTTTATATATTTTTTATAGCATACTTGAAATAGAGGGTGTATATTTTTTATAACAGAGTAGAAATAGGGGTGTATTTATTTTGAAACAGAGTAAAAATCATGGGTGTATATTTTTTATAACAGACTATTTTGTGACTGTGTATTTTGTATAACAGAGTAAAAATAGAGGGTGTATATTTTTTATTACAGAGTACATATAGAGGGTGTATATTTTTTATAACAGTGTAGAGGGTGTATTTAATTTAAAACAGAAAATTTGAGGTTGTATATTTTGTATAATAGCCTATATTGTGAGTGTGTGTATTTTGTATAGCATAGTGAAAATAAAGGGTGTATATTTTTTATATTAGAGTAAAAATAGAAGGTACATATTTTTTATAACAGACCAGAAATTGAGGGTGTGTATTTTTTATAACAGAGTAGAAATAGAAGGTGTATTTATTTTAAAACAGAATACAGGTAAAGAGTGTATATTTTTTATAGCAGACTATTTTGTTAGTGTGTTTATTTTGTATAGTAGAGTAAAAAGAAAAGGTATATATTTTTTATAACAGAGCAGAAATTGTGGGTGTATATATCTTTTTAACAGAGTAGAACTGGAGGGTGTATTTATTTTATAACAGAGTACCTGTAGAGGGTGTATATTTTTTATAACAGACTATTCTGTGAGGGTGAATATTTTGTATAACAGAGTAAAAATGGAGTATATTTCTTATAACAGAATACAAATAGAGCGTGTATATGTTTATAACAGAGTAAAATAGAGGGGTATATATTTTTTCTAACAGAGTAGAAGATGTTGTGTTTATTTTAAAACAGAGTAGAATTAGAGGGAGTATATTTTTTATAACAGACTATATTCTGAGTGTGTGTATTTTGTATAACGAGTAAAAATAGAAGGTGGATATTTTTTTATAACAGTGTACAACTGTAGGGTGTATATTTTTGATTACAGAGTAGAAATAGAAGGGGTATATTTTTTATAACAGACTACAAAGAGAGGGTGTATACTTTTTATAACAGAATAAAATTAGAGGGTTTATGTTTTTTATTACAGAGTAAAAATAGGAGATGTATGTTTTTATAACAGTAAAGGTAGAGGGTATATATATTTTTTAACATAGTAGAAATAGAGGGTGTATATTTTGCATAACATAGTAGAAATAGAGAGTGTATTTATTTTAAAACAGTACAAGTAGAGGGTGTATATTTTTTATAACAGATTATTTGTGAGTGTTTGTATTTTGTACAACAGAGTGAAAATTCAGGGTGTATATTTTTTAACTGACTATTTTGTGAGTGTGTGTATTTTGTATAGCAGTAAAAATACAGGGTGTATATTTCTTTTAACAGAGTACAAAGAGACGGTGTATATTTTTTATAACAGAGTAAAAATAGAGGATATACATTTTTTATAACAGACTATTTTGTGAGTGTGTGTATTTTGTATACCAGTGTAAAAATAAAGGGTTTATATTTCTTATAACAGAGTATAAATAGAGGGTGTATATTTTTTATACCAGTGTAAAAATAGAGGGTGTATATTTTTTATAACAAAATAGAAATAGAGGTTGTATTTATTTTAAAACAGTGTACAATTAGAGGGTGTATATTTTTATAACAGAGTAAAAATAGAGGGTGTATGTTTTTTATAACAGGGTAAAAGTAGAGGGTGTATATTTTTTATAACAGAGCAGAAATAGAGAGTGTATATTTTGTATAAAACAAAAGATATAGAGGGTGTATTTATTTTAAAACAGAATACAAATAGAGGGTGTATATTTTTATAACAGACTGTTTTGTGAGTGTGTGTATTTTGCATAAAAGAGTAAAATTACAACGTGAATAGTTTTTATAACAGAGTACAAATAGAGGGTGTATATTTTTTGTAACAGAGTGAAAATAGAGGTTATATATCTTTCATAACAAAGTATAATTGAGGGTGTATATTTTTATAACACCGTAGAAATAAACGGTGTATTTATTTTAAAAAAGAACAAAAAGTGGTTGTATATTTTTCATAAAGAGAAGAAATAGAGTGTGTATTTATTTTAAAACAGAGTACAAGAAGATTGTGTATAATTTTTATAACAGACTATATTTTCAGTGTGTGCATATTGTATAATGGTACAAATAGAGGGTGTATATTTTTATGACAGAGTAAAATTTGAGGGTACATATTTTTAAAACAAAGTAGAAATAGAGGGTGTATATTTTTAATAACAGAGTAGAAATAGAAGGTGTATTTATTTTAAAACAGGGTAAAAATAGAGGGTGTATACTTTTTATAACAGACTAATTTGTGAGTGTGTGTATTTTGCATAATAGAGTAAAAATAGAGGGTGTATATTTTTTCTAACAGAGTAAAATAGAGGGTGTATATTTGATATAACAGAGTAGAAATAGAGGACGTATTTATTTTAAACCAGAGTACATATAGAAGATGTATATTTTTTATAACAGACTATTTTGAGAGTGTGTGTATTTTGTATACCAGAGTAAAAATACAGGGTTTATATTTCTTAGAGTATAAATAAAGTTTGTATATGTTTTATAACAGAGTAGAAATAGAGGGCTTATTTATTTTAAAACAGAGTACAAGTAGAGGGTGTAAATTTTTTATAATATACTATTATTTGAGTGTGTGTATTTTGTATAACAGAGTAAAAATAGAGGGTGCATATTTTTTATAAGAGAACACAATTAGAATGTGTATATATTTTATTACAGAGTAGTAGTAGAAGGGGTATGTTTTTTATAACAGTATACAAATAGAGGGTGTATATTTTTTTAACAGAGTAAAATTAGAGGGTATATATTTTTTATAACAGAGTAGATATAGAGGGTGTATTTATTTTAAAACTGAGTACAGGTAGAGGGTGTATATTTTATATAACAGACTATATTTTGAGTGTTTGTATTTTGTATAACAGAGTAAAAATACACAGTGTGTATATTTAAATAACAAAGTACAAATAGAGTGTATAAATTTTTTAACAGAGTAAAAATAGAGTTTATATATTTTTTATAATAGAGTACATATAGAGGGTGTTTATTTTTCATAACAGAGTAGAAATAGAGGGTGTATTTATTTTAAAACAGAACAAAGAGATGGTGTATATTTTTTCTAACAGACTATTTTGTGTATGTCTGTATTTTGTATAACAGTAAAAAAATCGGCTACATATTTTTTATAACAGAGCAGAAATAGAGGGTGCATAATTTTTATAAAAGAAAAAATAGAGGGAGCATTTGCTTTAAAACAGAGTACAAGAAGATTGTGTATATTTTTTATAACAGAATATATTTTCAGTGTGTGTATTTTGTATAACAGAGTAAAAATACAGGGTGTATATTTCTTAGAGTACAAATAGAGGGTGTATATTTTTATAACAATAAAATTAGAGGGTATATATTTTTTATAACAGACTATTTTGTGACTGTATTTTGTATAACAGAGTAAAAATGCAGGGTTTATATTTCTTATAACAGAGTATAAATAGAGGGTTCATATGTTTTATAACCGAGTAGAAATAGAGGGTTTATTTATTTTAAAACACAGTACAAATAGAGGGTGTATATTTTTTATAACAGATTATTTTGTGAGTGTGTGCATTTTGTTTAACAGTGTAAAAATAGAGGTTGTATATTTTTTATAACAGAGTACAAATAGAGGGTGTATATTTTTTGTACCAGAGTAAAAATAGAGGGTGTATATTTTTATAACAGAGTAGAAATAGATTGTGTATATTTTTTATAACAGAGTAGAAAGAGAGGGTGTATTTATTTTAAAACAGAGTACAAGTAGAGAGTGTTTTTTTAAAAAAAACAGAGTAAAATAAAGGGTGTATATTTTTTATAACAGACAATCTTGTGAGTGTATTTGGTATAACAGAGTGAAAATAGAGGGTGTATATTTTCTATAACAGAGTACAAATTGAAGGTGTATATTTTTTATAACATAGTAGAAATTGAGTGTGTATTTATTTTAAAACAGAGTACAAGTACTGGTTGTATATTTTTTTAACACACTATTTTGTGAGTTTGTGTATTTTTTATAACAGTATAAAAATAGGGGCTGTATATTTTTTTATACCAGAGTACAAATACAGGCTGTATATTTTTTATTACACAGTAAAAATTGAGAGTGTATATTTTTTATTAGAGATTACAAATAGAAGGTGTATATTTTTTATTACACACTAGAAATAGAAGGGGTATATTTTTTATAACAGTAAAAAGAGAGGGTGTATAATTTTATAACAGACAATTTTGTGAGTTTGTGTATTTTGTATAACAGAATAAAAATAGAGGGTATGTATTTTTTACAACATAGTAGCATTGGATTGTGTATATTTTTGTAACAGAGTAGAAATGGAGCGTGTATTTATTTTAAAACAGAGTACAAGTAGAGGGTGTATATTTTTTGTAACAGACTATTTTGGGAGTGTGTGTAATTTGAATAACAGAGTAAAAATGGAGGGTATTTATTTTTCATAATAGAGGAGAAATAGAGGGTGTATATTTTTTATAACCGAGTACAAATAGAGGTTGTATATTTTTTAGAATAGAGTGAAATTAGAGGTTGTATATTTTTTATAACAGAGTAGAAATAGAGGGTGGATATTTTTTATGACAGAGTAGCAATAGTGGTTTTATTTCTTTTAAAACAGAGTAGAAGTAGAGGTTGCGTATTTTTTATAACAGACTAATTTGTGAGTGTGTGTATTTTGTATAATAGACTGAAAATAGAAGGTGCATATTTTGTATAATAGAGCAGTATTAGAGGGTGTATAGTTTTTATAACAGAGTAGAAAGACAGGGTATATATTTTTTATACAGAGTAGATATAGAAGGTGTATTTATTTTAAAACGGAGTAGAAGTAGAGGTTGTATATTTTTTATAACATAATTTTGTCAGTGTGTGCATTTTGTATAACAGAGTAAAAATTGAGGATATATTTTTTATAACAGAGCAGAAATATAGGGTGTATATTGTTTATTACAGACTAGAAATAGAGGGGTATATTTATTTTAAAACAGAGTACAAGCAGAGGGTGTATATTTTTTATAACAGACTATTTGTAACTGTTTCTATTTTTTATATCAGATTAAAAATTCAGAGAGTATATTTTTTATAACTGACTGTTTTGTGATTGTGTGTATTTTGTATAACAAGGTAAAAATACAGGGTGTATATATCTTAGAGTACAAATAGAGGGTGTATATATTTTATAACAGTAAAAATAGAGGGTATATGTTTTTTATAACAAACTATTTGGTGAGTGTGTGTATTTAGTATAACACAGTAAAAATATGTGGTTTTTATTTCTTATAACAGTATAAATAGAGGGTGTATATGTTTTATAACAGAGTAGAAATAAAGGGTTTATTTATTTTAAACAGAGTACAATTATAGGGTGTATATTTTTTATAACAGATTATTTTGTGAGTGTGTGAATTTTGTTTAACAGAGTAAAAATAGAGATTGTATATTTTTTAATAACAGAGTAAAAACAGAGAGTGTATATTTTTTTATACCAGAGTAAAAATATAGGGTGAATATTGTTTATAGCAGAGTAAAAATAGATGGTGTATATTTTTTATAACAGACTAGAAATAGAGGGTTTATATTTTTTATAACATAGTAGAAATACAGGCTGTATTTATTTTAAAATAGAGTACAAGTAGAGGGTGTATATTTGTTATAACAAACTATTTTGTGAGTGCGTGTATTTTGAATAACAGAGCAAAAATAGAGGGTGTATATTTTTTATTACAGAGTAGAAATTGAAGGGGTATATTTTTTATAACAGAGTACAAAGAGAGGGTGTATATTTATTATAACAGAGTAAAAATAGAGGGTGTATACTTTTTATTACAGAGAACAAATAAAAGGTGTATATTTATTATAACAGAGTAAAAATAGACGCTATATATTTTTTATAACATACTAGAAATAGAGGGTGTATATTTTTTATAACAGTAAAAGTAGAGGGTGTATTTATTTTAAAACAGAGTAAAAGTAGAGGGTGTATATTTTTTATAACAGACTATTTTGTGAGCGTGTGTATTTTGCAAAACCATGTAAAAATAGAGGGTGTATATTTTTTAATAACAGAGTACAAATGAAGGTTGAATATATTTTATGACAGAGTAAATATAGAGAGTATTTATTTTTTATAACAGAAGAAATAGAGGGTGTATAATTTTTATAACAGAGTAGAAATAGGGGGTGTATTTTAAAGCAGAGTACAATTAGAGGATTTATATTTTTGCAACAGACTATTTTGTGAGTGTGTGTATTTTGTGTAACAGAGTAAACATAGAGGGTGTATATTTTTATAACAGAGAAAAAATAGACAGTGCATATTTTTTCTAACAGAGTATAAATAGAAGGCGTATATTTTATATAACAGAGAAGAAATAGAGGGGTGTATTTATTTTAACACAAGGTATATTTAGAGGTTATATATTTTTTATAAAAGACTATATTGTGAGTGTATTTTGTATAACAGAGTAAAAATAGAGGGTGCATATTTTTTATAACAGAGCACAATTGGAGTGTGTATATTTTTAAAATAGAGTAAAAATTGAGGGTATATATTTTTTATAACAGAGTAGAAATTGGGAGTGTATAATTTTTATAACAGAGTGAAAAAGAAGGTGTATTTATTTTAAAAAAGGGCAGAAATTTGGGGTGTAAATTTTTTAAACAGACTAATTTGTGAGTGTGTGTATTTTGTATAACAGAGTAAATATAGAGTGTGTATATTTTTTATAACAGAGTAGAAATAGAGGATGTGTATTTTTTATAACAGAGTAAAAATAGAGGGTATATGTTTTTTATAACAAAGCAGAATTATAGGGTGTACATTTTTTGTAACAAAATAGAAATAGAGGGTGTATTTATTTTAAAACCGATGGCAAGAAGACAGTGTATATTTTTTAGTACAGACTACATTGTGAGTGTGTGTATTTTGTATGGCAGAGTAAAATAGAGGATGTATATTTCTTAAAACAGAGTACAAATAGAGGATATATATATTTTATGACAGAGTAAAAATAGAGGGTATTTATTTTTTCTGTCAGTGTAGAAATAGTGGGTGTATATTTTTTACAACAGATTATTTTGTGAGTGTGTGCATTTTGTTTAACAGAGTAAAAATAGAGGGTGTCTATTTTTTACAACAGAGTAAAAATAGAGGGTGTATATTTTTTATACCAGAGCAAAAATAGTGTGTGTATATCTTTATAACCGAGTAGAAATAGATTGTGTATATTTTTTATAACAGAATAGAAATAAAGGGTATATTTATTTTAAAGCAGAGTACAAGTACAGGGTGTATATTTTTTATAACAGAGTAGACAGTAGATACAGAGGGTGTATTTATTTTAAAACAGAGTAGAAGTAGAGGTTGTGTATTTTTTATAACAGATTATTTTGTCAGTGTGTGCATTTTGTATAACAGAGTAAAAATCGAGCGTGCATATTTTTTACAACAGAGCAGAATTTGAGGGTGTATATTGTTTATAACAGAGTAGAAATAGAGGGGTATATTTATTTCAAAACAGAGTGCAAGTAGAGGGTGTATATTTTTTATAACAGACTATTTGTGAGTGTTTGTATTTTGTGTAACAGTAAAAATTCAGGGTGTATATATATTATAACTGACTATTTTTTGAGTGTGTGTATTTTGTATAACAGTAAAAATACAGGGTGTATATTTCTTAGAGTAAAAATAGAGGGTGCATATTTTTTATAACAGTAAAAATAGGGGGTATACATATTTTAAAACAGACTGTTTAGTGAGTATGTGTATTTTGTATAAGAGAGTAAAAACATAGGGTTTATATTTCTTATAACAGAGTATAATTAGAGTTTCTATATTTTTTTAACCGAGTAGAAATGGATTGTTTATTTATTTTAAAACAGAGTACACTTATAGGGTGTATATATTTTATAACATACTATTTTGTGAGTGTGTGTATTTTGTATAACAGAGTAAAAATAGAGGGGTGTATATTTCTTATAACAGAGTAAAAGTAGGGAGCATATATTTTTTTCCACAGAGTATAAATAGATGGTGTATAGTTTTATAAGAGAAGAAATAGACTGTGTATTTATTTTACAACAGAGTACAAGAAGATTGTGTTTATTTTTTATAACAGACAATATTTTCAGTGTGGGTATTTTGTATAACAGTAAAAATGGAGGGCATACATTTTTTATAACAGAGTAGAAATAGAGGGTGTATTTATTTTAAAACAGAATACAAGTAGAGGGTGTATATTTTGTATAACAGACTATTTTGTGAATGTGTGTATTTTGTATAACAGAGTAAATAAAGATGGTATATATTTTTTATAATAGAGTATAAATAGAGGGTGTATATTTTTATAACAGTACAAATAGAGGCTGAATTTATTTGACAACAGACTGCAATTAGAGGGTGTATATTTTTTACAACTGACTATTTTGTGAGTGTGGGTATTTTGTATAACAGAGTAAAAATACAGCATCTATATTTCTCATAACAGAGTACAAATAGAGGTTGCATATTTTTTATACCAGAGTAAAATTAAAGGGTATGTATTTTTTATAGCAGAGCAGAAATAGAGGGAGTATATTTTTTATAACAGAGTAAAAACAGAGGGTGTATTTGATTTAAAACAGAGTACATGTAGAGGGTGTATGTTTTTAATAACAGACAATTTTGTGAGTGTGTGTATTTTGTATAACAGAGTGAAAATAAAGGGTGTATATTTTTTATAACAAAGTAGAAATAGAGGGTGTGTTTTTTATAACAGAGTAGAAATAGATGGTGTATTTATTTTAAAATAGAATATAAGTAGAGGGTGCATATTTTTATAACAGACAATTTTGTGAGTGTGTGTATTTTGTATAACAGAGTAAAAATAAAGGGTGTGTATTTTTTAATAACAGAGTACAAATAGAGTGTATAAAATTTTTATAACAGTGTAAAAATTGTTTATATATTTTTTATAGCAGAGTATAAATACAGGGTGTTTATTTTTATAACAGAGTAGAAATAGAGGGTGCAATTATTTTAAAACAGAGTACAAGTAGAGGGTGAATATTTTTTATAACAGAGTAAAATTAGAGGGTGTATATTTTTATAACAAAATAGAAACAGAGGGTTTATTTAATTTTAAAACAGAGTACAATTAGAGGGTGTATATATTTTATAACAGAGTAAAAATAGAGAGTGTATATTTTTTATTACAGAGTACAAATTGAATATGTATATTTTTATAAAAGAGTAAAAATGGAGGGTATATATATTTTATAACGTAGTAGAAATGGAGGGTGTATATTTTTTATAACAGACTTGTAATACAGTGTGTATTTACTTTAAAACAGAGTACAAGTAGAGGGTGTATATTTTTCATAACAGAACATTTTTTGAGTATGTGTATTTTGTATAACAGAGTAAAAATACAGGGTGTATATTTTTTAATAACAGTACAATTAGAGTGTATAAATTTTTTATAACAGATTAAAAATAGAGTTTATATACTTTTTATCGCAGAGTATAAATAGAGGTTGTTTATTTTTCATAACAGAGTAGAAAAAGAGGGTGTATTTATTTTAAAACAGAAAAAAGAGACGATGTATTTTTTATAAAAGACTATTTTGTGCGTGTCTGTATTTTGCATAACAGAGTAAAAATATGGGTTATATATTTTTTATAACAGAGCAGAAATAGAGGATGCATAATTTTTATAAAGAGAAGAAATAGAGAGTACATTTATTGTAAAACCGAGTACAAGAAGACTGTGTATATTTTTTATAACAGACTATATTTTGAGTGTGTGCATTTTGTATAGCAGAGTAAAAATACAGCGTGTATATTTCTTATAACAGAGTAAAAATAGAGGGTGTAATTTTTTTTTAACAGAGTAAAAATAGAGGGTATATATAATTTATAAGAGAGTGTTTTGTGAGTGTCTTTATTTTGTATAACAGAGTAAAAATACAGGGTTTATATTTCTTATAACAGAGTGTAAAAACAGTTTCTATATGTTTTAAAACCGAGTAGAAATGGAGGGATTATTTATTTTAAAAAAGAGTACAAGTAGAGGGTGTATATTTTTTATAACATACTATTTTGTGAGTGTGTGCATTTTGTATAACAGAGGAAAAATACAGAGTTTATATTTCTTATAACAGAGTATAAATAGAGTTTCTATATGTTATATAACTGAGTAGAAATGGAGGGATTATTTTTAAAAACAGTAAAATTAGAGGGTGTATATTTTTATAACATACTATTTTGTGAGTGTGTGTATTTTTTATAACAGAGGAAAAATAGAGGGTGTATATTTTTTATAAGACAATATATTTAGAGTGTGTATATTTTTTATTACAGAGTAGAAATAGAAGTGGTATATTTTTTATAACAGAGTAAAAAGAGAGGGTGTATATTTTTTATAACAGAGTACAGATAGAGCATTTATATTATTTATAAAAGACTATATTGTAAGTGGTTATATTTTTAATAACGGTACAAATTGAGAGTGTATATTTTCTATAAGAGAGTTCAAATAGAGGATGCAGATTTTATAAAGATATTTTGCAAGTGTGTATATTTTTACAACTGAGTAAAATAGAGGGTTTGCATTTTTTATAACAGAGTAAAAAGAGAGGGCGTATATTTTTTATAACAGAATACAAATAGAGGGTGTGCATGTATTATAACAGGCTACAAATATAGGGTTCGTATTTCTTGTAAAACTATTTTGTAAGTGTGTATATTTCTTGTAACAGAGTACAAATAGAGGGTGTATATTTTTTATAACAGAGTACAAATATGGCTGCATGATTTCAATAACAGTGTTAAAATAGTGGGTGTATATTTCTTATAACAGTATTAGAGAGGGTGGATATTTTTTATAACAGAGTACAAATGGGGGTTTATATTTTTTATATTACACAATTATGTGAGTGAATTTATTTTTTATAACAGAATACAAATAGAGGACGTATGTTTTTTAAAAGAGAATACAAATAGAAATTAAAACAGAAAATTCAGAGTTGATTGACAAGAATGAGAATCAGTTCTAAAGAATTAAAATGTCACCGAATCCTTTATTACTACAAGAATGCTCCGGTGGACACAGATCACTGATTCTAACTTCATCAGCTACAGCACTTCAAGGGAGACAAGTTTTTCAAAATACAGAGCTAAAACTGTCCCTGCTTTAAGTGCTTTAGCACTTTGAACAAGTTGTGTGCTCTACCAATCAAAAGCTACTTTTGTTGTTACTTTTGGTCCCCAGGAGAAATGGGAGTCCTTTTCAGAGAGCATGGGAGAAGACATGAGTCCTTTGCAGTTCTCTTGTCTGCCTCTGAGGGTGAAATGAGAGAGTAGGAAGCATTTTGGGGTGTGGCCAGGCACAGAGTTAGGCTCGGTGCAGAGCAGAGCTGCTGTCCTGGTGGTGTGGCCCCAGTCATCATGAACCATGTCTGAAAGAATTAATCCCATTTCATATGCAAGCATGCTCTCTGTTTGACTGTGCTGTTGTTTTGAATGAGAGCATCCTTGACAGTGCTTTCACCTGACTAATTGTGTTCTATGTCATAATGCGTGGGCTTGAGTAGGAGGCAGGGTTAGGGAAGAAGGAGGGAGAATGGATGTGTGAATTAGGGAAAGTTGTCTCTTCCTTTGGAGCATGGATGGGTTCCAACCCCCCACTCACCCTCTCAGCTGGGTATCTTTGTGCAGGCCACAGCCTGTGCCACATAAAGCATCAGCCCTGGTTGGGAATAGAGTCTACATGGGAGAGGTTAGAGCTTCATCAAAGAAGCAACTCTCTTAAGTGACCTCCATTTAACTTACCTGCTGGTCTCCATTCCTTCTGCAAAACATACTACTGGCAACTACTGCTGCATGTTCTGGTTATTGTTGTCTTACATGCCACTCTAATTTGGTTCCCTCCGTTTGGACTGAAAGCATATCAAGAGCCAATTGTGTGAATTCCTAAACTTGTTTGGACCAGTTCAATGTGTTATTGTAATTGAGTAATTTAATTGTTCCATCAATGAAATATGAGGGAGAAAAAATAGATGACTAACATTCACTGAGTACCTACTGTGTATTAGGTATATTTAACAGAGTAAAAACACAAGGTTTATATTTTTTATAAAAGACTATTTTGTGAGTGTGTATATTCTTTATAACAGAGTACAAATAGAGGGTGTATATTATTTTACAACAGAGTACAAAGAGAGGGTGCATATTTTCTTCAACAGAGTAAGTAGATAGGGTTTATATTCTTTATAACAGAGAACAGGTAGAGGTTTATATTTTGTATAAATGACAATATTGTGAATGTGTATATTTTTTATAACAGTACAAATAGAGGGTGTAGATGTTTAATAACAGTACAAATAGAAGGTTTATAGTTTTTATAGAAGACAATTTTCTGAATGAGTATCTACTTATGAAGTGTAAAAATAGAGGGAGTATTTATTTTATAAGAGAGTATATATAGAGGATGTATATACTTTATAACAGAGAACAAACAGAGGGTTTATATATTTTATAAAATCTATTATGTGAGTTTGTATAACTTTTATAACAGAGTACAAGTAGAGGGCGTATATATTTTATAACAGAGTGCAATAGAGAGTGTATATGTTTTATAACACAGTACATTTAGAGGGTGTATATATTTTATCATAGAGTACAATATAGGGTTTGTATTTTTTATAAATGAGAAATTTCGTGAGTTTGTATATATTTTATAACAGAGTACAGATAGACATTGTTTATATTTATAACAGAGTACAAATACAGGGTGTATATTTTTGATAAGAGAGTACAAATAGAGGGTATATCTTTTTATGACAGAGTACCTATAGAGTGTGCTTATATTTTATAACAGACTACATACACAGGTTGTATATTTTTCATAATAGACTGCTTTTCGAGTGTTTATATCTTTTCTAACAGAGAACCAACAGAAGGTGAATATGTTTTATAACAGAGTACAAATAGAGTGTTTATATATATTTAAAGGACTATTTTGTGAGTGTGTATATTTTGTATGCCAGAGTACAAATAGAGGGTGTATATATTTTATTACACTGTACATATAGAGGGTGTATGTTTTTTATAACAGAGTACAAATAACGGGTGTATATTTTTATAACAGAGTACAAATAGTTGGTGTATATATTTTATAACAGAATATAAATAAAGACTGTATATTTTTATAGCAGAGTAAAAAGGGAGGGTGTATATTAATTATAACAGAGTAAAAATAGAGAATTTATATTTTTTTCAAGATTCCGTTGTGAGTGTGTATATTTTTTATAGGAGACTATAAATGCAGGGTGTTCATATTTTATATCAGAGTACAATAGTGGGTGTATATAATTTCTTAAACAGCACAAAGAGAGGGTGTATATACTTTATAACAGAGTACAATATAGGGTTTATACATTTTGTAAAATACTTTATTGTGAGAGAGTATATTTTTTATAACAGAGTATAAATTGTGGGTGTATATTTTTATAACAGTGTTCAAATAGAGTGTGAATATTATTTATAAAAGAGTAGAAACAGAGTGGGTATTTTTTTATAACAGAGTAAAAAGAGAGGGCATATATATTTTATAATAGTGTACCTAGAGAATGGGTATATATTTTATAAGTGAGTACAAATAGAGGGTTTATTTTTTTTTCAAAAGTCAAATTTGTGACTGAGTATACTTTTATAACAGAGTAAAAATTGTGGGTGCATATTTTTTATAACAGAGTAAGCAGGGAGGGTATATATTATTTATAACAGAGTAAAAATACAGGATTTATATTTTTTTAAAGCACTAGGTTGTTAGTGGGTATAGTTTTTAAAACATTATAAATATATTGTGTATTTTTTATAACAGAGTACAATAGAGGGTGTATATAATTTCTTACACAGTACAAAGAGAGGGTGTATATGGTTTATAACAGAGTACATTGTAGGGTTTACACTTTTTGTAAAATACTTTAACGTGAGTGTGTATATTTTTTATAACAGAGAATAAATTGTGAGTGTATATTTTTTAGAATGGAGTATAGGTGGAGGGTGTATATTTTTTATAACAGAGTAGATATAGATGCTGTATTTTTTTTTAAAACAGAGTACATGCAGTGGGTGTATATTTTTTATACAACAGTACAATTTGAGGGTGTATATTTTTTATAACAGAGTAGAAATAGAGGGTGTAGCTATTTGAAAACAGAGTACATTAAGAGGGTGTATATTTTTTATAACAGTACAAATTGAGGGTGTATACTATTTAGAACAGAGTACAGGTGGAGGGTGTATATTTTTTATAACAGTGTAGATATAGATGGTGTATTTATTTTAATACAGAGAACATGCAAATGGAGTATATTTTTTATAACACTGTACAAATTGAGGGTACATATTTTTATAGCAGAGTAGAAATAAAGAGTGTAGTTATTTTAAAACAGAGTACAGGTAGAGGCAGTATATTTTTTATAACAGAGTACAAATTAGGTTGTATATATTTTATAACTGAGTAGAAATAGAGGTTGTATTTATTTTATAATTGAGTACATGTAGAAAGGGTACATTGTTTATAAGAGAGTAAAAATTGATTGTGTATATCATTTAAAACAGAGTACATGTGGAGGGTGTGTATTTTTTACAAGAGAGTAGAAATAGATGGTGTATTTATTTTGAAACAGAGTATTTGCAGAGGGTGAATCTTTTTTATAATGCAGTAAAAATTGAGGGTGTATATTTTTTATAACAGAGTAGAAATACAGGTTGTATTTATTTTAAAACAGAATACATGTAGAAGGGGTATATTATTTATAACATAGTAGAAATAGAGGGTGTATTTATTTTGGAACAGAGTATATGTAGATGTTGTACATTTTTTATAACATAGTAGATATAGAGGGTGTATTTATTTTAAAACAGAGTACATGTAGAGGGAGTATATTTTTAATAACAGAGTACAAATGAGGTTCTATATATTTATAACAGAGTAGAAATAGAGGTTGTATTTATTTTAAAACAGAATAAATGTAGAGGGTGTATATTTATTATAACAGAGTACAAATAGATTGTGTGTATTATTTAAAACAGAGTAAAGTTGGATGGTGTATATTTTTTATAACATAGTACAAAGTGAGGGTGAATATTTTTTATAACAGAGTAGAAATACAGGTTGCATTTATTTTAAAACTGAGTACAAGTAGAGGTAGTATATTTTTTATAACAGAGTACAAATTGAGGGTGTATAGTTTTTATAAAAGTATAGAAATCAATGGTGTATTTATTTTAAAACAGAGCATATGTAGAGGGTATATATTTTTTATAACAGAGTAAAAATTGTGTGGGTATGATTTGTATAACAGAATAGAAATAGAGGGTGTATTTATTTCAAAACAGAGTATAAGTAGAGGCTGTATACTTTTTATAACAGTAGAAATGGAGGGTGTATTTATTTTAAAACAGAGTACATGTAGAGGGAGTATATTTTTTATAACAGAGTACAAATTGAGGGTGCATATGTTTTAGAATGGAGTACATATGGAGGGTGTATATTTTTATACCATAGTACAAATTAAGGGTGTATATTTTTTATAACAGGGTACATGCAAAGGGTGTATATTTTTATAACAGAGTACAAAGTGAGGGTGTATATTTTTTATAACAGGTTACAAATAGAGGTAGTATTTATTATAAAACAGAGTACACCTTGAGGGTATCTATTTTTTATAATAGAGTAGAAATAGATGGTGTATTTATTTTAAAACAGAGTACAGGAAGAGGGTGAATATTTTTATAACTGTACAATTTGGGGGTTTATATTTTGTATAAGAGAGTAGAAATAGAGGGTATTTATTTTAAAGCAGAATATAAGTAAACGTTGTATATTTTTTATAAAAGAGTACAAATTAGTTTGTATGTATTTTATAACAGAGTAGAAATAGAGGTTGTATTTATTTTAAAACAGAGTATATATATATAGAAGGTGTATATTTTGTATAACAGAGTACAAATTGATTGTGTATATTATTTAAAACATAGCATATATGGAGGGTGCATATTTTTTATAACAGAGTAGAAATAGAAGCTGTAATTATTTTAAAACAGAGTACATGCAGAGGGTGTATACTTTTTGCAACACAGTAAAAATTGTGGGTGTATATTTTGTATAACGGTAGAAATAGACGGTGAATTTATTTTAAAACAGAGTACATGCAGAGGGTGTATATTTTCTATAACAGTAAAAGTTGAGGGTGTATATTTGTTATAACAGTAGAAATAGAGGGTGTATTTATTTTAAAACTGAGTACATTCAGAGGGTGTATATTTTTTAAAACACAGTAAAAATTGAATGTGTATATTATTTATAACAGAGTAGAAATAGAGGGTGTCTTTATTTTAAAACAGAGTACATGTACAGGGTGTATATGTTTTATAACATAGTACAAATTGAGGGTGTATATTTTTTAGAACAGAGTACAGGTGGAAGGTGTATATTTTTTATAACAGAGTAGATATAGGTGGTGTATTTATTTTAAAACAGTACATGCAAAGGGTGTATATTTTTTATAACACAGTAGAAATTGAGGGTGTGTATTTTTTATAACAGTGTAAAAATAGAGGTAGTATTTATTTTAAAACAGGGTGCACCAAGAGGGTATATATTTTTATAACAGAGTACAAAGTGAGGGTGAATATTGTTTATAACAGAGTAGAAATAGAGGTTTTATTTATTTTAAAACAGAGTACATGAAGCGGGTGTATATTTTTATAACACTGTAAAATTTGATGGTGTATATGTTGTATAACAGAGTAGAAATAGAGGGTGTATTTATTTTAAAACAGAATACATGTAGAGGTTGTATATATTTTATAACAGAGAAGAAATAGAGGGTGTCTTTATTTTGAAACAGAGCACATGTAGAGGGTGTATATGTTTTATAACAGTACAAATAGAGGGTGTATATTTTTTAGAGCAGAGTACAGGTGGAAAGTGTATATTATTTTATAACTGAGTAGATATAGATGGTGTATTTATTTTAAAACAAAGTACAAGCCGAGGGTGTATATTTTTTATAACAGAGTACAACCTGAGGGTGTATATTTTTTAGAACAGAGTACATGTGGAGGGTGTATATGTATTATAACAGAGTAGATATAGACGGTGTATTTATTTTAAAACTGAGTACATGTAGAGGGTGTACATTTTTTATAACAGAGTACAAATTGAGGGTGCATATGTTTTAGAACGGAGTACATATGGAGGGTGTATAATTTTTATAACAGTGTAGAAGTCGATGGTGTATTTATTTTAAAACAGTATATGTAGAGGGTGTATATATTTTATAACAGAGTAGAAATTGATGGTGTATTTATTTTAAAACAGAGTACATGCAGATGGTGTATAGTTTTTACAAGAGAGTAACAATTGTGGGTGTATATTGTCTATTACAGAGTAGAAATAGAGGGTGAATTTATTATAAACAGAGTACATGCAGAGGGTGTATATTTTGTATAGCAGTAAAAATTGAGGGTGTATATTTTTTATAATAGAGAAGAAATAGAGGGTGTATTTATTTTAAAACAGAGTACATGCAGAGGGTGTATATGTTTTATAATAGAGAAGATACAGTTGGTGTATTTGTTTTAAAACAGAGTACAATCAAAGGGTGTATATTTTTTAAAACAGTAAAAATTGAGGGTGTATATTTTTTATAACAGAGTAAAAATAGAGGTAGTATTTATTTAAAAACAGAGTACACCTAGAGGGTATATATTTTTTAAACAGAGTACAAATTGAGGGTGTATAATTTTTATAACAGAGTAGAAATAGAGGGTGCCATTATTTTAAAACAGAGTACATGTAGAGGGAGCATATATTTTATAACACACTAAAAATGAGGTTGTATATATTTTATAGAAGAGTAGAAATAGAGGGTGTATTTATTTTAAAACAGAGTACATTTACAGGGTGTATAAATTTTATAACAGAGTACAAACTGTGTATATTATTTAAAACAGAATACATCTGGAGGGTGTATATTTTTTATAAGAGTAGAAATAGATGGTGTATTTATTTTAAAACAGTACATGCAGAGGGTGTATATTTTTTATAACACAGTAAAAATTGAGGGTGTATATTTTTTATAACAGAGCAGAAATAGAGGGTGTATTTTTTTTAAAACAGAATAGAAATGGAGGGTGTCTTTATTTTAAAACAGTACATGTAGAGGGTGTATATGTTTCATAACATAGTACAAATTGAGGGTGTATATTTTTTGGAATGGAGTACAGGTGGAAGGGGTTTATTTTTTATAACAGAGTAGATATAGATGGTGTATTTATTTTAAAACAGAGTACGTGGAGATGGTGTATATTTTTTACAAAGTACAAACTGAGTGTGTATAATTTTTATAACAGAGAAGAAATAGAGGATGCAGTTATTTTAAAACAGAGTACATGTAAAGGGAGTATATTTTATATAACAGAGTACAAATTGAGGGTGTATATTTTTTATAACAGAGTACAAATTGAGGGGGTATATGTTTTAGAAAGGTGTACATGTGGAGTTTGTATATTTTTTATAAAAGAGTAGGTATAGATAGTGTATTTATTTTAAAACACAGTACATGCAGAGGGTGTATATTTTTTATAACACACTACAAATTGAGGGTGTGTATTTTTTATAACAGAGTAGAAATAGAGGGTGTACCTATTTGGAAACAGAGTACATTAAGAGGGTGCAAACTTTTTATAACATAGTAAAAATTGAAGGTGCATATTTTTTAGAATGGAGTACATGTGGAGATAGTATAATTTTTACAACAGAGTAGATATAGATGGTGTATTTATTTTTAAACACAGTACATGCAGAGGGTGTATATTTTTTATAACAGAGTACAAATTGAGGGTGTATATTTTTTATAACAGAGTAGAAATGTAGGGTGTCTTTATTTTAAAAGAGAGTACATGTAGAGGGTGTATACGTTTTATAACATAGTACAAATTGAGAGTATATATTTTGGGATAGAGTACAGGTGGTAGGTGTATATTTTTTATAACAGAGTAGATATAGATGGTGTATTTATTTAAAAACAGAGTACATGCAGAGGGTGTATATTTTTTATAACACAGTACAAATTGAGGGTGTATATTTTTATAACAGAGTAGAAATTGAGGGTGTAGCTATTTGGAAACAGTATATTTAGAGGGTGTATATTTTTTGATAACAGAGTACAAATTGAGGGTGTATATTTTCTAGAACCGAGTACATGTGGAGGGTGTATATGTGTTATAACACAGTAGATAGAGATGGTGTATTTATATTAAAACAGAGTGCATGGAGAGGGTGTATATTTTTTATAACACAGTTCAAATTGAGGGTGTATATTTGTTATAACAGAGTAGAAATAGAGGGTGTAGCTATTGGAAGAAAGAGTACATTTAGAGGGTGTATATTTTTTATAACAGAGTAGAAATGGAGGGTGTATTTATTTTAAAACACAGTACATGCAAAGGGTGTATATATTTTATAACACAGTACAAATTGAGGGTGTATATTTTTATAACAGAGTACATATAGAGGTAGTATTTATTTTAAAACAAAATACACCCATAGGGTATATATTTTTTAAAACAGAGTACAAACTGAGGGTGAATATTTTTATAACAGAGTATAAACAGAAGTTGTCTTTATTTTAAAACAGAGTACAGGTAGAGGGTGTATATTTTTATAACAGTGTACAATTTGAAGGTGAATATTTTGCATAACAGAGCAGAAATAGAAGGTGTATTTATTTTAAAACAGAATATATTTAGAGGTTGTATTTTTTTATAACAGAGTAGAAATAGAGCGTGTATTTATTTTAAAACAGTGTACATGTAGAGGGAGTAGATTTTTTATAATAGAGTACAAATTAGTTTGTATATATTTTATAAAAGAGTAGAAATAGAGGGTGTATTTATTTTAAAACAGAGTACATGTAGATTCTGTATATTTTTTTATAACAGTACAAATTGATTGTGAATATTATTTAAAACAGAGAACATATGGAGGGTTTATATTTTTTATAACAGGGAAGACATTGATGGTGTATTTATTTTAAAACAGAGTACATGCAGAGGGTGTATAGTTTTTACAACAGAGTAAAAATTGAGGGCATATATTTTTTATAACAGACTAGAAATAGAGGGTGAATTTATTATAAACAGAGTACATGCAGAGGGTGTATATTTTTATAACACAGTAAAAATTGAGGGTGTATATTTTTATAACAGAGTAGAAATAGAGGGTGTGTTTATTTTAAAACAGAGTACATGCAGAGGGTGTATGTGTTTTAAAACAGAGTTGATATAGGTGGTGTATTTGTTTTAAAACAGAGTATATACAAAGGGTGTATATTTTTATAACACAGTAAAAATTGAGGGTGTATATTTTTTATAACAGAGTACAAATAGAGGTAGTATTTATTTTAAAACAGAGCACACGTAGAGGGCATATATTTTTCATAACAGAGTACAAATTGAGGATGTGTATTTTTTATAACAGAGTAGAAATAGAGGGTGTAGTTATTTTAAAACAGAGTACATGTAGAGGGAGCATATTTTTATAACAGAGTACAAATGAGGTTGTATATATTTTATAAAAGAGTGGAAATAGAAGGTGTATTTATTTTAAAACAGAGTATATTTAGAGGGAGTATAATTTTTATAACAGAGTACAAACTGATTGTGTATATTACTTAAAACAGAATACATGTGGAGGGGGGTATATCTTTTATAAGATTATTAAATAGATGGTGTATTTATTTTAAAACAGTACATGCAGAGGGTGTATATTTTTTAAAACAGCCTAAATTGAGGGTGTATATTTTTTATAACATAGTATAAATTGAGGGTGTATATGTTTTAGAACGGAGTACTAGTGGAGTGTGTATATTTTATATAACAGAGTAGAAATAGAGGGTGTAGTTATTTTAAAACAGAGTACATTCACAGGGTGTATATTTGTTATTACAGAGTAAAAATTGAGGGTGTATATTTTTCATAACAGAGGACAAATTGAGGGTGTATATTTTTTAGAACCGAGTACATAAGGAGGGTGTATATGTTTTAAAACAGAGTAGATATAGATGGTGAATTTATTTTAAAGCAGAGTACATGTAAAGGGTGTATATTTTTTATAACACAGTACAAATTCAGGGTGCATATATTTTATAACAGAGTACATATAGAGGTAGTATTTATTATAAAACAGAGTACAAATAGAGGGTATATATTTCTTATAACAGAGTGCAAATTGAGGGTGAATATTTTTTAAAGCAGAGTAGAAATAGAGGTTATATTTATTTTAAAACAGAGTATATGTAGAGGGGTTTATTTTTTATAATAGAGTAGAAATAGATGGTGTATTTATTATAAAACAGAGTACAGGTAGATGGTGTATATTTTTATAACACTGTACAATTTGAAGGTGTATATTTTGCATAAAAGAGTAGAAATAGAAGGTGAAGTTTTTTAAAAACAGAATACATTTAGAGGTTGTATATTTTTTATAACAGAGTAGAAATAGAGGGTGTATTTATTTTAAACAGAGAACATGTAGAGGGAGTATATTTTTTACAATAGAGTACAAATGAGGTTGTATATATTTTATAATAGAGTAGAAATAGATGGTGTATTTATTTTAAAACACAGTATATGTAGAGGGTGTATATTTTTATTACATTGTAAAATTTGATAGTGTATATGTTGCATAACAGAGTAGAAATAGAGGGTGTAGTTATTTTAAAACAGAGTACATGCAGAGGGTGTATATTTTCTATAACAGAGTACAAATTGAGGGTGTATATTTTTTAGAATGGAGTACCTGAGGAGGGTGTATATTTTTTATAACAGAGTAGATATTGATGGTGTATTTTTTTAAAACAGACTACAAGCAGAGGGTGTATATTTTTTATAACACAGTAGAAATTGAGGGTGTACAAATAGAGGTAGTATTTATTTTAAAACAGAGGTCACCTAGAGGGTATATATATTTTTTGAACGAGTAAAGAATGAGAGTGAATATTTTTTATAACAGAGAAGAAATAGAGGTTGTATTTATTTTAAAACAGAGTACAGGTAGAGGGAGTGTATTTATATAACACTGTACAATTTGAGGGTGCATATTTTGTATAACAGAGTAGAAATAGAGGGTGTATTTATTTTAAAATAGAGTACATGTAGAGGGTGTATATTTTTTATAATGCAGTAAACTGATTGTGTATATTATTTAAAACAGAGTACATGTAGAGGGTGTTTATTTTTTATAACATAGTACAAATTGAGGGTGTATAATTTTTATAACGGAGTACATGTGGAAGGTGTATATTTTTTATAACAGAGTACATGTGGAGGGTGTATATGTTTTATAACAGATTAGATATAGATGGTGTATTTATTTTAAAACAGAGTATATGTAGAGACTGTATACTTTTTATAAGACAGTACAAATCCAGGGTGTATATTTTTTAGAACGGAGTACCTTTGGAGGGTATATATTTTTTATAACTGAGTAGATATTGATGGTGTATTTATTTTAAAAAAGATTACATGCAGAGGGTTTATATTTTTTATACACAATACAAATTGAGGGTGTATATTTTTATAACTAAGCAGAAATAGAGGGTGTATTTATTTTGAAACAGAGTACATGTAGAGGGTGTTTATTTTTTATAACAGAGTATAAATTGATTGTGTATTTTATTTAAAACAGAGTACATGTGTAGAGTGTATATATTTTATAACAGAGTAGAAAGAGATTTTGTATTTATTTTAAAACTGTGTACATGCAGAGGGTGTATATTTTTTATAACACAGTAAAAATTGAAGGTGTATATTTTGTACAAAAGAGTAGAAATAGATGGTGTATTTATTTTAAAACAGAGTACATGTAGAGGGCGTATGTAATTTATAACAGTACAAATTGAGGGTGTATATTTTTTAGAATGGAGTACATGTGGAGGGTGTATATATTTTATAATATAGCAGAAATAGGTGGTGTATTTGTCTTAAAACAGTACATGCAGAGGGTGTATATTTTTTATAATGCAGTAAAAATTGCGGGTGTATTTTTTTATAACAGAGTAGAAATAGAGGGTGTATTTATTTTAAAGCCGAGTGCATGGTGTATATGTTTTATCACACAGTAAAAATTGAGGGTGTATATTTTTTATAACAGAGTAGAAATAGAGGGTGTATTTATTTTAAAACAATACATGGAGAGGGTGTATAATTTTTAAAACAGTAAAAATTGAGGGTGTGTATTTTTCATAACAGGGTAGAAATAGAGGGTGTATTTATTTTAAAACAGAGTACATGTAGAGGGTGTATACTTTTTGTAATGTAGTAGAAATTGAGGGTGTATATATTTTAGAACAGAGTACAGGTGGAGGGTGTATATTTTTTATAACAGTGTAGATATAGGTGGTGTATTTATTTTAATACAGAGTACATGTAAAATGTGTATATTTTTTATATCACAGTACAAATTCAGGGTGTATAATTTTTATAATAGAGTAGAAATAGAGCATGTAGTTATTTTAAAACTGAGTACATGTCGATGCAGTATAATTTTTATAAGAGAGTACAAATGAGGTTGCATATGATTTATAACTGAGTAGAAATAGAGGGTGTATTTATTTTAAAACAGAGTACATGTAGATGGAGTATTTTTTTTATAAAAGAGTACAAATGAGGTTGTATATATTTTATAACAGAGTGAAAATACAGGTTGTATTTATTTTAAAACAGTACATGTATAGGGTGTATATTTTTTATAACGGAGTATAAATTGATTTTATATATTATGTAAAACAGTACATGTGGAGAATGTACATGATTTCTAACAGAGTAGAAATAGATTTTGTATTTATTTTAAAACAGAGTACAAGCACAGGGTGTATATTTTTTTATAACACAGTAAAAATTGAGGATGTATATTTTTTATAACAGAGTAGAAATAGAGGGTGTATTTATTTTAAAACAGAGTACATGTAGAGCGAGTATATTTTTTATAACAGAGTACAAATGAGGTTGTATTTATTTTATAATAGTAGAAATTGAGGGTGTATTTATTTTGAAATAGAGTATATGTAGAAGTTGTATATTTTTTATAAGAGAGTAGACATAGTTGGTGTATTTGTTTTAAAACAGAGTACATATTGAGGGAGTATATTTTTAATAACAGAGAACAAATTAGGTTTCATATATTTGATAACAGAGTAGAAATAGAGGGTGTCTTTATTTTAAAACAGAGTACATGTAGAGTGTTTATTTTTTTTATAACAGAGTACAAATTGTGCATGTCATTTGAAACAGAGTACAGGTGGAGGCTGTATATTTTTTATGACATTGTTACAAAAAATATACACCTTCAATTTGTACTGAGTACAAATAGAGGTAGAATTTATTTTAAAACAGTGTACACGTAGAGGGTATATATTTTTTATAACAGAGCAAGAACTGAGGGTGAATAATTTTTATAACAGAGTAGAAATAGAGGTTGTATTTATTTTTAAACAGAGTACATGTAGAGGGAGTATATTTTTATAACAGAGTACAAATTGAGGGTTTATATTTTTTATATCAGTGTAGAAATTGATGGTGTATTTATTTCAAAACAGAGCATATGTAGAGGGTGTATATTTTTTAAAGCACAGTAAAAATTCAGGGTGTATATTTTGTATAACAGAGTAGAAATAGAGGGTGTATTTATTTTAAAACAGAGTACAAGCACAGGGTGTATATTTTTTATAACACAGTAAAATTTAAGGGTGTATATTTTTCATAACAGAGTAGAAAAAGAGGATTTATATATTTTAAAACAGAGTACATGCAGAGAGTGTATATTTTTTGTAACAGTAAAATTGAGGGTGTATATACTTATAACAGTGTAGAAATAGAGGGTATACTTATTTTTAAACATAGTACATGAAAGGGTGTATAATTTCTATAATAGAGTTGATATAGACGGTGTATTTATTTTAAAACACACTACATGTAGAGGGTGTATATTTTTTATAACACACTACAAATTGAGGTTGTATATTTTTTAGAACGGAGTATATGTGGAGGGTGTATATTTTTTATAACAGAGTAGATATAGATGGTGTATTTATTTTAATACAGAGTACATGCAGAGGGTGTATATTTTTTATAACACAGTAAAAATTGACGGTGTATATTTTTTATAACAGGGTAGAAATAAGGGAGTATATATTTTAAAACACGTTATATGCAGTGGGTGTATATTTTTTATAACACTAAAAATTGAGGGTGTTTATTTTTTATTATGGAGTAGAAATTGAGGTTGTACTTATTTTAAAACAGAGTACACGTAGACAGCGTATATTTTTTATTACGGAGTACAAAGTGTGGGTGAATATTTTTTATGACAGAGTAGAAATAGAGGTTTTATTTATTTTAAAACAGAGTACGTATAGAGGGTGTATATATTTTATAATATAGTAGAAATAGATGGTGTATTTATTTTACAACAGAGTACAGGCATAGGGTGTATATTTTCACAACACAATAAAAATTGTGGGTGTATATTTTGTATAACAGAGTAGAAATAGAGGGTGAAATTAATTTAAAACAGAGTATATGTAGAGGGTGTACTTATTTTAAAACAGAGGGTGTATATTTTTTATAACACAGTAAAAATAGAATGTGTATATTTTTCATAACAGAGTAGAAATAGAGAGTGTCTTTATTTTAAATCAGAGTACATGTAGAGGGTGTACATGTTTTATAACAGTACAAATTTAGGGTGTATATTTTTAAGAATGCAGTACAGTTGGAAGCCGTATATTTTTTATAACAGAGTAGATATAAATGGTGTATGTATTTTAAAACAGTGCACATGCAAAGGTTGTATATTTTTTATAACAGTACAAATTGAGGGTGTATATTTTTTATAACACAGTAGAAATAGAGGGTGTAGTTATTTTGAAACAGAGTACATGTAGAGGGAATATATTTTTTGTAACAGAGTACAAATGAGGTAGTATAAATTTATAACAGAGTAGAAATAAAATTCAGGGTGTATATATTTTATAACAGTGTAGAAATAGAGGTTGTATTTATTTTAAAACAGAGTACATGTATAGGGGGAATATTTTTATAACACTATAATTTGAGGGTGTAGATTTTTTATAAGAGACTAGAAATAGAAGGTGTGTTTATTTTAAAACAGAATACATTTAGAGGTTGTATATTTTTTATAACAGAGTAGAAATAGTGGGTGTATTCATTTTGTAACAGAGTACATGTAGAAGGAGTATACTTTTATAACAGAGTAAAAATGGAGGGTGTATATTTTTATAACAGTGTAGAAATAGAGGGTGTATTTATTTTAAAACAGAGGGCATGTAGCGGGAGTACAGTTGTATATAATTTATAAAAGAGTACAAATAGAGGGGATTCTATTTTTCATATAATCTGTTATGTGAGTGTGTATAATTTTTATAACAGTACAAATAGAGGGTGTATATTTTTTATAACAGAGTGCAATAGATAGTGTATATATTTTATAACACAATACAAATAGAGGGTGTATATATTTTATCAGAGAGTACAATATAGGGTTTGTATTTTTTATAAATGACAATTTCGTGAGTTTGTATACTTTTTATACCACAGTACAAATAGATGGTGTTTATAACAGAGTACAAATACAGGGGTGTATATATTTTATAACAGACTACAAAGAGAGGGTGCATATTTTTTTAAACAGAATAAAGAGATAGGGTTTATATTCTTTATAACAGAGTACAGGTAGAAGGTGTATATTTTTACAAATGACGATTTTGTGACTGTGTATATTTTTTATAACTGAGTACAAATAGAGGGTGTATATATTCAATAACAGCACAAAGAGAGGGTTTATATTTTGTATAGAAGAAAATTTTCTGAATAAGTATATAATTAATAAGTGTGAAAACAGAGGGAGTATATATTTTATAAGAGAGTACATACAGAGGTTGTATACACTTTATAACAGTACAAATAGAGGGATTCCATTTTTAATAAAATCTATTATGTGAGTGTGTATAATTTTTATAACAGAGTACAAATAGAGGGATTCCATTTTTAATAAAATCTATTATGTGAGTGTATATAATTTTTATAACAGAGTACAAATAGAGGGTGTATATTTTTTATAACAGAGTGCAATAGAGGGTGTATATATTTTATAACAGTACAAATAGAGGGTGTATATATTTTATCACAGACTACAATATAGGGTTTGTATTTTTTATAAATGACGATTTCGTGGGTTTGTATATTTTTTATAACAGAGTACAAAGAGACAGTGTTTATAACAGAGTACAAATACACGGTGTATATTTTTTATAAGAGAGTACAAATAGAGGGTATATCTTTTTATCACAGAGTACACAGAGGGTGCATATTTTTATAACAGACTACATATAGAGGGTGCATATTTTTTCATAAAAGCTATGTTTTGAGTGCTTATATCTTTTCTAACAGAGAACAAACAGATGGTGAATAAGTTTTATAACAGAGTACAAATAGAGTGTTTATATATTTTTAAAGGACTATTTTGTGAGTGTGTATATTTTTTATGCCAGAGTACAAATAGAGGGTGTATATATTTTATGACACTGTACATAAGGAGGGTGTATGTATTTTATAACAGAGTACAAATAAAGGGTATATATTTTTATAACAGAGTAAAATAGTGGGTGTATATTTTTATAACAGAATAAAATAAAGTGTGTATATTTTTTATAGCAGAGTAAAAAGGAAGGGTGTATATTATTTATAACAGAGTAAAAATAGAGGATTTATATTTTTTTAAAGGACTAGGTTGTGTGTATATTTTTTATAACAGATTATAAATACAGGGTGATTATTTTTTATAACAGAGTACAATAGAGGGTGTATATAATTTCTTACACAGTACAAAGAGAGGGTGTATATATTTTATAACAGAGTACAGTATAGGGTTTATAATTTTTGTAAAATACTTTATTGTGAGTGTATATATTTTTTATAACATAGTATAAATTGTGGGTGCATATTTTTTATAACAGTGTTCAAATAGAGTGTGAATATATTTTATAACAGAGCAGAAACAGACTGTGTATTTTTTATAACAGAGTAAAAATAGAGGGCGTATATATTTTGTAATAGTGTACATAGAGAATGTGTATATATTTTATAACTGAGTACAAATAGAGGGTTTATTTTTTTTTGGTAAAAGTCAAATTTGTGACTGAGTATATTTTTATAACAGTAAAAATTGTGGGTGTATAGTTTTCATAACAGAGTAAGCAGGGAGGGTGTATATTATTTATAACAGAGTAAAAATAGAGGATTTATATTTTTTTAAAGCACTAGGTTGTGTGTATATTTTTTATAACAGATTATATATAGAGGGTGTTTATTTTTTGTAACAGAGTACAATAGAGGGGTGTATATAATTTCTTACACAGTTCAAAGGGAGGGTGTATCTACTTTATAACAGAGTACAATAAAGGGTTTATACTTCTTGCAAAATGCTTTATTGTGAGCGTGAATATTTTTGTATAACAGGATAAAATATGGGTGTATATATTTTATAACAGTGTAGAAATAGAGTGTGTATATTTTTTATAACAGAGTAGAAATAGAGTGTGTATTTTTTATGGCAGAGTAAAAAGAGAGGCGGTATATATTTTATAATAGTGTACAGAGAGAATGTGTATGTATTTTGTAACATAGTACAAATAGAGGGTTTATTTTTTTGTGTAAAAGTCAAGTTTTTCACTGAGTATATTTTTATAACAGTGAAAATTGTGGGTGTATATTTTTTATAATAGAATACAATTAGAGGGTGTATATTTTGTATAACAGAGTACAAACAGAGGGTGTATATTTTTTGTTACAGAGTATAAATAGAGTGCTTCTATTTTTTATAAAAACTTTTGTTAGTGTGTATATTTTTCATAACAGAGTACAAAGAGAGGGTTTATATTTTTTATAAAGATACTTTGGAAGTTTGTATGTTTTTAGAACAGAGTACAAGTAGATGGTTTACATGTTTTAAAACAGAGTACAAATAGAGGGTGTATTTTTTATACCAGAGTAAAAATAGAGGGTTTGTATTTTTAAGAAAAGACTATTTTGTGAGTATGTATATTTTTGATAACAGAGTACTAATAGAGTGTTCATATTTTTTATAACACAGTAGAAATAGATTGTACACCATTTGTACTCTGTTATAAAAAATATACACACTCACAAAATAGTCTGTGATAAAAATATAAACCCTCTATTTGTACTGTGTTTTAAAATAAATACACCATCTATTTCTACTCTCTTATAAAAAATATACAGGCTCTATTTCTGCTCTGTTATAAAGAATATATACCGCCTATTTTTACTCTGATGTACAAAATACACACACGCACAAAATAGTCTGTTATAAAGAATATACATGTCTATTTCTTCTGTTTGAAAACAAATACGCCCTCTATTTCTTCTCTGTTATAAAAAATATACACCCTCTATTTCTTCTCTGTTATAAAATATAAGTAACTTCTATTTTTACTCTGTTGTAAATAATATACACCCTCTCTTTCTGCTGTGTTATAAAAATACATAACCTCTATTTTTACTCTGTTATAAAAATATACACTCCGTATTTTTACTGTGTTATACAAAATACACACACTCATAAAATATTCTGTTATCAAAAATATACACCTACTGCTTGTATTCGGTTTTAATATAAATACAACTTCTATTTCTGCTCTCCTATAAAATATATACACCCTCTAAATCTACTATGTTTTAAAAAATGTATACACTCAATTTTTACTGTTATGAAACATATACAATTTTTATTGGTACTCTGTAATAAAAAATATACACCCTGTATTTTTACTCTGTTATTAAAAATGCACACCCTCTCCTTGTACTCTGCTTTAAAAAATATATCCCTTGTATTTCTACTGTGTAATAAAAATATGCACCCGCTGTTTGTAATCTGTTATAAAAAATATACACCCACTATTTGTACTCTGTTATAAAAATATACACCTTGTATTTCTATTATGTTATTGAAAATACATACCCACTATTTTACTCTGTTATAAAAATTATAGGCCTGCTATTTCTACTCTGGTATAAAAAATATACACTCTCTACTTGTTCTCTGTTTTGAAATAAATACACCCTCTATTTGTGGTCTGAAATAAAATATATAGAGCTTCTATATCTACTCTGTTATAAAAAATATACAACTTCTATTTATACTCTGTAGTAAAATAAATACAACCTCTTTTTTTTAATGTTATAAAAAATATACACCCTCCCTTTGTATTCTGTTTTCAAAAATATACCCCTTCTATTCCTATACTGTAATAAGAAATATACACCCTCTATTTGTACTCTGTTTTGAAAAATATACACCCTGTGTTTCTACTATGTTATACAACATATATATCCGCTATTTTTACTCTCTCAAAGAATATACACACCTTCTATCTGTACTCTGTAATGAAAAATATACACCCTCTATCTGTACTCTGTTATAAAAATATACACCTTCTCTTTGTACTCTGTTTTAAAAAATATACCCATTCTGTTTCTACTCTGTAAAAAAAAATACACCCTTTATTTGTAATCTGTTTCAAAAAATATACACCCTGTTTATCTACTATGTTATACAAAATATGTACAACCTATTTTTACTGTGTTATATCAAATTTACACCTTCTATTTGTACTCTGTTATAAAAAATATACACCCTCCCTTTGTACTCAGTTTTAGATAATATACCTCTTCTATTTCTACTCTGTTATAAAAATATACACCCACTATTTGTAGTCTATTTTAAAAAATATGCAAACTGTATTTCTCCTATGTTATACAAAATGTATACCCTCTATTTTTACTCGGTTATAAAAATATATGCCTTCTATTTGTACTCTGTTTTAGAAAATATACACCCTGTATTTCTACTGTTACACAAAGTATATTCCCTCCGATTTTACTGTTATAAAAATATACACCCTGTATGTGTACACTGTAATAAAAATTAAACACCCTCTCTTTGTACTCTGCTTTAAAAAATATACACCCTCTCTTTGTACTGTTTTAAAAAATATATGTCTTCCATTTCAACTCTGCAATAAAAAATATACACCCTCTATTTGTAGTGTTTTGTAAAATATACACCTTGAATTTCTACTATGTTATACAAAAGATATACCCACTATTTTTACAGTGTTATAAAAAATATACACCCTATATTTGTACTCTGTTTTAAAAATATACACCCTGCATATCTACTATGTTATACAAAATACATAGCCACTATTTTTACAGTGTTATAAAAAATATACACCTTGAATTAGTACTCTGCAATAAAAAATATACACACTCGATTCGTACTCTGTTATGAAAAATATACGTCTTTTCTTTGTACTCTATTTTAAAAAATATACCCCTTCTATTTCTACTCTGTAATAAGAAATATACACCCTCTATTTGTACTGTTTTAAAATTGCAAGCCCTGTATTTCTACTATGTTATACAAAATATATACCCTGTATATTTACTCCGTTTTGAAAAATATATGCCTTCTATTTGTACTCTGTAATAAAAAATGTACATCCTCTATTTGTACTGTGTTATAAAAAAATATACACCCTCTTTTATACTGTTTTAAATAATATACACCCTGTATTTGTACAATGTTATACAATATACCCAAAGTTTTTATTGTTATAAAAATATGCACCTTCTATTTGTACTCTGTAATAAAAAATATGAACCCTCAATTTGTACTGTTTCAAAAATATAAAACCTGTATTTCTGCTATGTTATACAAAATATATGAAATCAAATTTTACTCTGTTATAAAAAACTGCACCTCTATTTTTACTGTGTAATAAAAAATATACACCCTCAATTTGTACTCTGTTATAGAATGGTTTGGATGTACTAGGATACTTAAAGGCACATCAGCCACTTGTTGAAGTTATTTCAGATTGTTTTTTCCTGACAAAGAAGACCCAGGCCCAGAGAGAAAACTTCTTCCCCAGCCTCCTGTGCACCTGCTCCAGGGCTGGAACCTGTGCTTGGTGGCTCCCCAGTACCTCCTCCAACCAAGCTCTTGCCTTGCAATGAGGTTTTGTTGAGGCTCACAAACGTTTTCCCTGAGTCTCTAGTCCAGCATGAGGTGGCTGTGTCCTTTTAATAATTCATTAGCCTTACTAAAGCTATTGAACTCTATAGGGAGACCCAAAGCAAAGATTATATGACAAAGAAGGGAGATCCTCCTCTGAAGCTTCCCATTTCCTGAATCAGAGCACACACAAAGAATACAAAAACTTGTAGGGTTTTGGGAGTGCCTTGTTTCTTCATTGGGCTCTTGCAGTTGAATGTTGCATCTGAGAATACCTGCAGGTAGAGATACATTCACAATAAAGCCAGCTTTGTATCTACTATTCCAATAACACATATTTTCCTTCTTCCTAGTTTCTAGCCTATAAAAATTGCCTCCTACCCAGACAGTAGGCCTACCTTAATGGCTTTTTTCTCTTAGAGGTCTAAGGCTAGCAGAATATAAGTAGAGACTTGGGAAATGCATGTATTTTTCTCAGCTAGGAACCCTGCAAAGGCCCCATGATAAAAGAATCTGAGGTCAATGGATTTGCCATGAGCTTGTCTTGAAAAAATTCATGTCAGAGTCTTTGAGATTTCCCTACCATCCTTGTCTTATTCCCTGGCATTGTCTTTCAGTTTTTCTATGTTCTCCTCCTCAGATAAAGTCTGTACATTGTCACACTTTCATCTTTAACCCAGATTAACTATACTGGTGAGAAAGCAAAAAGTGCATCCTGGAGGAACTATATGTTCTTACAATTGAATCTTAAAAATTCAGTCGTCCTTTTTTCTCTGGGTTGTGACATATACACAGAAGCTCCAGAAATGAAACTGATGCTTTCCATTTTCTGACTACAACATTATAGGATTAATTCTGTATTGGCTAATTTTATCCACTTTTATGATAAAGGAATGTTGCTGGGGGGTGTCTGTAATGGAGATGGACTACCTTAACCCACAGAGATAAGGTTTTACATATGTCTTTCCCCTGGATGGTCTATCTGGAGAAATTTCTCTGTGTATTTCTCAGACATTCGGTCTTTTGATGACTTATCCAGTAAAGGATCAGCCCTGACTCCATGGTGTGGACATTGAGGAAGGGCAAAGTGTGGGGTGGATTTTTACCAGGACATGCAGGGACAGGGGATGAGTTGCTTTTTTTTTTTTTTTTGCAATGGAGGGGCCTTCTTTCCATATCTTTCTTACTGTGGACATGTGTATGCAGCTCAGAAGGACACTTCCCATCTCTGTCTCTGGATTCCAGAGAGGGAAGGATCAAAGGATTCCTGGGACTGGATATTGAGAGTTAATTTGCCATCTTGCTTTATTTTTCTGTAAGGTGGACCCTGTTTGGGTACCTTTATAGTAACAATGTTTATTAACATGTAAGTACAGTAAACAAATAAAAATAAATCTTGCACAGAGGAAGTGGACAACTGCCTGTAGCCTGTGTATTTAGAGCTATAAACCACTGTCCTTGATAATAATGCAATGTCTTCAGTTAGAATTTTAGAAAAGAAAACACAAATTGTCACAGCTGGAGTCTGTAATTACTTCTATCCTGAGCTCATTTTGCCACGCAACTCTTCAGTGTCAGACATATGTGCTTGTCTGAGAGAAAAGTCAATGTGGGGGACATGTGTGCTATCTGAGGGATGAGTTCACATGAGGACAGGTGTGCTTGACTGAAGGAAGAGTCAATATAGGGATGTGTGTGTTTGTATGAGGGAAATGTCCATGTGGGGACAGGTGTGTGTATTGTCTGATGGTAAATGCCCATTCAGAGACAGTGTGTGCCTGGACTGAGGTGGAGTTTGAGGGAAATCTTTCTCAGTCACACGAAGATAAGAAATCTCTGGATTACTTGCTTGTCAGGAAGGAAAGCTGGTTGCACATGAACCTGATGAAAGAAATGTCTGTTGTGAATGGAAACATCTTATATGCAAATAGGGAAAGTAAATTCATTCTATTTTGCCTGCATCTCATGTCATTTCTGCCCACATTGCGTAAAGTAATTTGATTTTCTTTTTAACTTTTTGAGATAGTGTCTTGCTCTGTAGCCCATGCTGGAGTGCAGTGGCATGATCTCAGCTCACTGCAACCTGCACCTTTTGAGTTAAAATAATTCTCATGCCTCAGCTTCCTCAGAGGATTTCTCTGAGGAATCCTCTCATCCCTCAGCTATTTTTTTGAATTTTTTAGGGATCGATTAGGGTGGTTGGCAAAATTATAGACATTATAGAATAATTTCAAATATTCCTGGAAGGCCAGGAGGTTTTGTTAAAGCTTCAGGAAAGAATGGACCAAAGGTGGCTAGTTCTGTTATCTTGAGGCTTGAAGCATAGGGCAGTTAACAGAATAATGCAAAGGAGTTTATCTAAGTAGCTTTTTGTCCTAAGACCAGCCTTTGCCCATCAGAGCTTGCCTGACTCATACTCAAAGGGTTGGCAGAAGTTAATTACTCTCTAATGGTGTTTATCCAAAGACCCTTGTCCTTTGATCTATACTAAATAAAATCCTTCAAGGCCAGCGAGTTGGGACTGGTGGCTGTTAACCCATTCAGGTGAATGGCCCGGACAGGTTAGCCTGACCTTTCACTGGAAATCTGTCTCTGAGTTAATTTATTCATCTGCCATTGGGTCAGGGTGAGCAGGTAGGACCCTGACATGTTTTTAGTAGAGACGGTGTTTCACTGTGTTTGCCAGGCTGGTCTTAAACTCCTGGTCTCAAGTGTTCCAACCACCTCAGCTTCTCAAAGTGCTCAGATTACAGGCCTGAGTCACCATGACTTGCCCAGATATTTTTGTAGAGTCTACATTTTATTCTGGTGTTCATGACATGATAAATAATTTTATAAGTTCTGTATATTTAGTTTCACACATTGCATTATAAAATTGTGACGTTTGACAAATTGTGTTATGTGCCCACTACTGCATATCATAAAGAAAGCTTCACTGTTGCTATACAGTGCCTGCTTCTCCTAATTTATACCCTCCCTATATATTTCCAGAAAAGGCTCATATATTAGATGATCTACAGTTTTGTCTTTTACAGACTGTCAAATAACAATTATGCAGAATACTTGAAATATCCTCACTGAAGATGGTGGCACATAAAGTCACCAAATTAACTTTGCAAATGATGGGATTCTGTAAAATGTAAAATATAAAAGAAACTGCATTTAAACACTGTATCCTAGTAGACAAACATACTTCTAAAAGGGTTAAAATTTAACAATTCTCATAGCACTATGCATATATTCTGAAATCTTATAAATAATTAAATGAACGGCATGTGGTGGGAGGGGGTTCTTCACTTTGCAGTCGGTGGTTATGGACAGGCAAGTAAGGAAAGCTAGAAACATCCAGGTGGCATCCTAGTAGAGTGTCATACCAGTGTTTGCTAAAGTTTGATGTAATAAAGAAACAGAATATTAGGTACATAAGTAGTTTAAATGTGTGTATAAATGTGAGTTAATATACACACGCACATTTTCTAGGCCTGTTAGAGAACTTAGAAACACTGATACCACATTAACGACACACACACCCAAGATCACACTTTTGTATTTTAATGTTATTATTTAATACCAGGAACCAATAATCCCTGGAGAAATAACTGACTCTATGTATCAAAAAGATAATAGAGAAAATGAGATTGGAATATTTTGTAATACCAGGAATTCAGGATGTGTTCAAAACAAAAGAATGCGGCGTGCTGAGAGGATACAGATCCAAACTAGAAGAGCTCACGGAACTGGAAAAGCTGTGGCGATTTCAGAAATAAATGAATCATGTAGTATTGTATTTCTCCAGAGTATAAAGTAAACATCCATAAGCTAATACTAACAGCAATATTTTATTAAAGAAAATTGGAAAAAGACATTCCAATGCAGAAGAATTCCAAAAATCTTAAATTAATAATCCTCCCATCAAGTACATGAAATTTTAACACTTAAGCTATGATTGCAGCCTGAAATTAGCACCAAGGAACAAATTCTGTTAGTGAATTTCTTAATGAGTTTTTAGATATCATCCAAAACACATGCTCTATGAAAAACAAATACTATTTTATCCAAGTTTAGATATATGCACACACATGCACACACACGTATGTATTTATATAAACATCTTGCTGTGAAAGTCACTAATAAGTGAGTGAAAAAACAAATACAGACTGGAAGAATACACTTGCAAATGACATATTTGTTAATGACTTTTTGTTACCTTGGTAAATGACTTTTATAATGAGTATGTAAGAAAACTTACAATTATCAAAGAAAACAATGTAATAAGGCTGGTGCAGTGGCTCATGCCTGCAATGCCAGCATTTTGGGAGGCTGAGGTGTACAGATCAGAAGGTCTGGAGTTTGAGACCAGCCTGGCCAACATGGTGAAATCCTCTGTCTACTAAAAAAAATACAAAAATCACCTGGGCATCGTGGCATATGCCTGTAATCACAGCTACTCGGGAGGCTGTCAAGAGAATTCCTTGAACCCAGGAGGCAGAGGTTGCAAGAAGCCAAGGTTGTGCCACTACACTCCAGCTTGGGGGACAGAGCAATATACCTTTGCAAAAAAAAAAAAAAAAGTGCAATAAAATGAGACAAATGTCAGAACAGACACTTCATCAAAATTATACAACCGTAGTTAAATATAAAATTTTAATTAGGAACATGTGCATTGAAACAATGTGATACCACTACTGACCTGTTAGAACGGTAACAAGCCCCTCAATTCTCCTAATGCCAAATGGTAATGAAGATGTGGAAAGACATAGATCCATCTTGCATTTCTGGTATAAACTTAAAGTCATCACTGTACCCAATGAAAAATGTTAAAATATTTTGACACTCCATATAATGAAGAAAAAGGTAGACTTACAATGTGATCTAGGCCAGGCGTGGTGGCTCACACCTGTAATCCCAGCACTTTGGGAGGCCAATGTGGATGGATCACGAGGTCAGGAGACTGAGACCGTCCTGGCCAACACGGTGAAACCCCGTCTTTACTAAAAACACAAAAATTAGCCAGGCATGGAGGCAGGCACCTGTAGTCCCAGCTACTCAGGAGGCTAAGGCAGGAGAATTGCTTGAACCTGGAAGCAAGGATCACGTGACTGCACTCCAACCTGGTGACAGAGCGAGACTCCGTCTCAAAAAAAAAAAATGTGATTTGGCAGCTATGTTTCAAAATATATTACAACATCAATTTAAAGACTGATGTTCACACTAATATCTTCAGAGGAATTCTTATATCAGTTTTATTAATTTGACTTATTCTCCACTCCCTAAATTTTGCCTACAGGATAAATTTTATATGAAAAGTGTCTTAAAGAATTAAGAGTGCATACAAATTTTATTGTTCCTTTTTCTTCAGTGACTTGACCCTCTCTTTCTAAGAAAGTCTTCAATCTAATAATCCCTTTCATTTCCTCAGCCCCAGTGCAGCTGCCTCGTCCCCAGGGTTTCTCACACTCTCAGGATGTGGGTTTTTGACACTGTGTGTCATGCACAGTAATACACAGCCATGTCCTCAGAGTTCAGGCTGCTCAGCTCGATGTAGGCTGTGTTGTGGGACATGTCCCTGCTCATGGTAACTCTGTCCTGGAACTCTTGTGCATAGCCTGTGTTACCACTGCTAGGGCTCATCCATCCCATCCATTCAAGCCTTGTCCAGGGACCTGTTGCAGCCAGTGCATGTTGTAGTCAGTGAAGGTGTTTGGGAAATTCTTGGGAGTAGATCTTCACTGAGGCCCCAGGCTTGCTCGCTGGAGCCCCCAGACTGCATCAGCTGGACCTGGGAAGGGGCACCTCTGGAAAGGGGACACAGGGAGTGAATAAAATACTTTTGGCTGAACCAGGATCCCTTCCTCAGCTTTGGGACTAGGAAGTCCGTTACCAGTAGCTGCTGCCACCAAGGATAGAGTCCTCCAGGTCCAGTCCATGGGTGACAATGCCTGTTCACCCAGAGGCTTCTTTAGAAGAGGGATGTTGTTTGTGGGTGATGCTCTGAGGGCACCAACATAACTATATTTATATCAGGAGACCTCTGGTTTTTTGCTATTCATGAGGCAGGGTATTTTTCGGAGCTTAAGCTAGGGATGAGAAACAACATAGGTGCCATATCAGCCAATATAAGATCAGGTTGCTAAGGGACTAAGTCCTAATTCTGCTTGAAGAAATGCATCCCCTACTCCATTTCTAAGCTTTCTGTGGACAGCACTCTTCCCACTGAAGAATGGGCC